>JAUZSX010302787.1:0-10000 GCA_034780655.1 Idiosepius hallami | reverse complement strand
ATCGCTTGCATTGTAAAGGAGCCTCAGGATTCGCGTATCCATCGTGAGTATTGTATGGCGTGAAAAAAGAAAGAAAAGAAAGTAAAAAAAAAATGGAAAGAAAGAGAAAGAAAAAAGAAAATTGAAAAGGAAACGCGTACACGTTTTCTATGTCTCACGTGCGCACTCGTTTAAATGGAAATGACAAGAAGAAAAATGGGAACTAAACAACTACTCTTACAACAACTAATAATAAAAGTAGAAAGAATTATCTTAACAAACACTACAATAAACAGCAAAAGAACTAAGACAGTGAGAGAAAAACCGAAATATGAAAGGTGAAAGGAAAAACACAATGACAAGTACAATAATAGATACTACCAATAATAATACTACTACAACTATATTAATAAAAAAAAATATTAATAATAATAATGATATTAATAGTAATAATGAAAATAATAAAATAATAATATAAAACAGCAACAACAACCACAATAATAATAATAATAATAATACTACCACTAATATAATAATAACAACAACAATAATAACAATAATAATGATAATAACAATAATAATAATAACAAAAATAAAATAATAATAGCAATAATAATAAGAACAATGATAAAAATGACAATAATGATAATAACAAAAATAATAACAACAATAACAATGATAATAATAATAACAATAATAATACTAAAATCAACAATAATAAAAATAATGTTAATAATAAAAACAACAATATTAATGAAAATAAAAATGACAACAATATTAATAATTGCAATAATAAGAATTACAATAATACTAATAGTAAAATAATAAAACAATAATAAAAAATGATAATGATAATAATATTATTATTATTAATGATAATATAATAATAATATTGATGATGAAAATAATGAAATAAATAAAGTAATAAAAATAAAAATAATAATAATGTTTATTTTTTAGGAAAAATATAAATTAACAAAGGCAAAAGTCTTGGAAATATTGATTTGATATTTGGTGAAAAGGTTTTGTTACGATTAACAGCTTCCAGTTGTCTTCTATAGTTGCACAAGTGTTTTTTGCAAAGATTTACAGCTATTATGCGACATTCTTTTTTGCAAAACTCCTCTAGTTGTGTAATATTTTGTTGATTCTTCTCGATAATATTGATCTTCAATATTTTCCAAAAACTGTAGTGTGTGTGTGTGTGTGCGTGTGTGTTTGTGTATCGGCATACTCACCTATGCATTTTTAGCCCGATCAACCTATGAACACACCCTATTCAGTGTTGAGTCTTTTGGGAATATGAAATTAACAAACGGTCTCCAACCGTATGCATAGATGCCTGTCTAACCAAAGTCTAAAGTTACATCAACCCAGTGGTTTAACTGCGCCCTCAGACACTAACCCGGACATTTCCCACCCTGGCGCAAGATACAATACCTGGTATTCTTAAATGGTCACCCATCTAACTACTGACCATGCTCGACGCTGCTTAACTTCGGTGATCTGACGGGAACCGGTGTCTCCAACACCACTTGATCGTATCTTAACAAACTGTGGGGTAGGAGATGTACCACTTTCATTCCCCTGTCGGCCATCCTGGTATGTTCAATAAGGAATATGAAAATTTCAGGAGGGACATTGATAGGATATTCGGTCAGAACCCTGTCCACTGTGACAATACTAATACCAATAGCTACATATATCATAATCACATTTTGCGCAATTAAGGATGGAACATTGGTAAAAGTTCGGGCTCTGGAATCGTAGTATACGAGTTAAAATCTCAGTCAAAGCAAATTCATTCACCTTTGGCTGCCTCGGGCAGAGAGAAGTCGTTAACTCGGGAGAGCAGCTCACCCAGCTGAAAGATAACACCGAATGTAAAAAGCCCGGGTAAAAGTACGTAAAAATAGCCATGTGCCAAACTTGGGTTTGTGCTCACCAAGTAAATATCATATCATTATCACAGTAATCCGACGGTCTTGCTTCATTAATCTTCACACTTCTGTCCTCTTTGTGTGCATTGCTCAGTGCTCCAGATTGGATTCATCCCCAACCTCTTTATTCCCTTCAGAAAATGTGTTAAACTAGTGATGAAAACATGCCTGTTTCATCTGTCCATACCCATAGTCCTTTATTAACATTCCATAAGCTTCTTGCTCGATTTTCTTGAGTTTAATAAAAAATTTGATGGCACAACTTTGTTCCTTGTTTCCACAGATCTCCAAACCTGATCATAATAATCCCAAAACGAAAACCGCTGCGCTCAAACCTAGAATGAGGAGAAGTTGTCAGTACGTCATTTTATGAATTGTATGTATATGATATTTACTTGGTCAAGCACAAACCCAAATTAGGAAATATACTTTTTCATATGCTATATATATCTGGGCTTTTTCCTTCCCTTCTCCGAGATGAGTTGCTCTTCCGAGTTAACATGTCCCATCAACCCGAAGCTGCTATAGTTGAATGTAACGGTTTTGAGTTGGATTTGATCTCGTGTAATACGATTCCATAGTCTGAGCTTTTACCAATGCTCAACTGTCGCTCACCATATAACTATATGTATATGTACTTCTCCATAAAGTAGCAGTTTGATCAATCATACTTAATGTCTCTTCTTACATATTCTATTAAACAAACCACGTATGTATGCGTCAATGAATGTGTTGATATGTTTTAGTATCTATACTACTGTACCTGTACGGGAAAAATTCACATAAAAGAAAAATATTAAAGCCAATCCCTGCTCCCCTCGTGATTCCTGCTTTCCTTACTTTCCTATGCTCCCCTTTCTATTCTACCCACTCCCCTCGCCATCCCTGCTTCCCTCACCATCCTTGCTCCTCTCTCTTTCACCGCAACAACAACAACCATCGGGCAGCCCTAGGTTAAAATAAATACCTATTTTTTTTACTTACAACTACCTTATTATTCTTTTATAAATAAACAAAAATATACAAAAGCAGTGAAAGATTTAAGGGACATAACTTTTAACTGAACGATTTAAAGGGGAATAACTCTTAAGACTTTAACAGTTACTCACACAAAAAATTTATATATATGTATACACCTGGCTATTTATATAAAGGGAATGATGTGAGTGTATAAGTCTGCGTTTGTGTTAATCTGTCATTGTGTGGGTGGTATGTGTGTATTTGTTAATATTGGAGTGAATGTATGTGCATTTAAATATGTGTTTTTAGATCTCTCTGTGTATGTGAGTGTCCCTCTCTCTCTCTCTCTATCTCTCTCTCTCTCTCTCCCTCTATGTTTGTGTGTCTGTGTATGTGCGAGTATCCTAAATGGTTGTAGTCGTTTACACAAGATGTAAATATCGTCTGTCTGTCTGTCTGTTTCTCTCTCTCTCTCTCTGAATGTGTGTGTGTGTTTGTGTATTCCAAACTGAATATGAAAATATCATCTGTCCGTGTGTGTGTAAGTATGTCTCCATCTCTTTCTCTCTCTCTCTCTCTCTCTTTCTCTCTCTCTCTCTTTGAGTGTTTATGTGAGTGTGAGTGTGCGTGTATTCCAAACGGTTGTAGTAGTTTACACTATGTAGGTTGTAAATATCGTCTAAATGTGTGTGTGTGTGTGTGACCGTGTCTCCTTCTCTATCTTTCCCTATCTCTCTCTCTCTCTCTCTCTGTGCGCCTGTGTGTATATGTGCGTCTCTGTCTGTGTGTGCACGCGTGTGTGCATGTATTCCAAACGGCTGTAGTCGTTTACATAAGCTGGGGTGTAAATATCGCAGCTGAAAATCATTTTCGTTAATTTCCAAAATGGACGAACTGGAGAGAAGGTTTTGGATAAGAGCTAGCTTTTCATTTTTTTTTTATTGTTAGATAACAGATGACATTGTTAATCAGATGAGGAAGGGACATTTGGAGAAATACAAGAACATGTTTGAAAAACAGAATGCCGTTTTGTGAAGGGAAAGAAAGAATCGAAAGAATGAATAGACACAGGATATTATATCTACTTGGTCGAGCACGAATCCAAGTTCGGCAGGAGGCTATTTTTACGTGCTCTATATACCTGGGCTTTTTGCATTCAGAGTTACCCCTCACATAGATAAGTTTCTCTACAGAGTAAACGATCCCCATCTGCCCGAAGCAGCTATTGGTAAAAGGAATGGTTTTGACAGCGAATTGAACTCCAAGCTTTTACCAATGCTCCACTGTCGCAGCCCATAGAAGGGGAATATGAAATACGAATGCAAATTAAAGAATGACACAAGAGCAGAAAGAGAGGAACTAAACCAGGGAGTATGATGGAAAAGAAAAAGGGCAAAAAAAAAAACCAGACATGAAAACAAAGTTGAAAAAAAAAGAATAACAGTCAGAACTGTTGTACACGGGTTCGAATTCATTGTTCCGTCTACGTTGACATCTCGACTAATAACCTTGGGAAAGGTATGAATCCCCATATTCGAATCAAAGTCGTTCAGTCTACGTTGACATGTTGAATAATACCCCTAGGAAAGGTAGGAATCCCCATATTATCTCCGGTTATCAAATAGTGCAACTTAAAAAATTTCATTTTAAAAAAAGCTGTGTACGGATAAAAAAAAAGTTTAGCAAGCAAAAGAAATCGTTCTAGGCATTAAAATGATCCAAAAGGATTGATATGGCGTTAAACAAAAAACAAACAAACAAGAACAGTTAGAAAATAGGAAAAAAAGAAATGAAAGAAAAGCGAAGAAATGAATTAATAATAGGAGTATAAACTATAAAAAACAGATGAAAAGAAGGACACGAGCGGAGAGGGAGAGAGAGAGAGGGGGGGGGAGAATAACACACAAAAAAGAAGAAAGAAAAAAACGAAATAAAAGGGTTAGAATAAGAAAAAAGAAAAGAAAAAAAAAGAAATAAAAACATCAATAGAAGACGGATGAAATACGGACGCAGATTCAAAGAAGAGAACTCAAGAAGAAACGATGGAGAAAGGAAGGGAAAAAGGAATAAAGAAAGGAGGTACGAAAGAAAGGAACGAAAAAAAAAACAAATGATTAGGAGGATGAAATATGAAAATGAATTTTAAAAAAAGGCTCACACGGAATATTTTTTAATGAAAGCATATTGCCACAGCTCTACTAATAAATAAAGAATTAAAAGAAATATTCAAGTAAAAATAAGAATATTATTTAATGAAGGCATATTATCATAACCAAACTTACGACTAGGGTTGTGACAATATACTTTTATTAAAGAATAATCTTTTCTTTCCTTGACTATTTTGCGTTTTTTCCCGTTTCTCCTAATTCTGTAGTCGTTGTGGGTCCGAAGCTTGTAAAAGTAGGAACATGACTACTTGGTGAAATAAGAAGAACATTTTTATATATTAAGGGTTAGTGGTACAGAAAAGGGTTTAGTAAGTTCATAGTGAGTCGGCTCTGCAACGTTTGGGAAAAAATCTCGTTGAGTGGGTCTAAGCTGCTGGTTATACGCTGTCCATCTTAGACGATATGAGGGTGAGTAAGTCCTCACAACAGTAGTTATAAGAAGAGGTGTGACAAAATGATTTTATGAAAAAAACCTCATTCTCTAATAACTAGGGATACAACAAGCATAATATTTTTAAAAAGCATGAATGTCACAGCCCTAATATTACACTGTATCTTTACTTCAACAACAAAAAGTACGGTCAAGACATGTTGGAGACACCAGTTCACCGATACTAAGCAACATAGAACCTGTTAAATACTAAGATGGGTGACCACTGAGGAATACTACAAGAGCTTGGTCGGCGGTTTTTGGTGTGATCAGTCGAATGCATTAAACATTTCGAACTGAAAGGCTTCCCCCCCGTCAACGCCCCCCACACACATGCTAAACAAGCGTCTTCGATTAGAGTTACCCTCAAGGGTGAGGACTGGAAGTCTCAGTTTAATCTGAGATTGCAAAATCTCTATAACAACGGGAAGACTAATCCAAGCCCGAACTAGTTAGAAGAGGTCTTCCTGCTTAACAACAACAACTTCAAAAACAGTATATGTAATTTAATAGGAAATCTTTCGCAATTTTAAATAAAGGCAGGTGTGTAAAAGAAAAAAGAAAAATCTATTAAATATAATTAATAATACAGAAGACAAAAACCGAACTGCAACAATATTAGCCAATATGTAGTTTAACGCAATACATATTTTATCATTATCTATATGGGCGGGAAAATGTTGCATTATTTTTCGTTTAGTAAATACTGGGTATGAGCACCGACATTAGAACGTCACATTATATACGGATGAAAATTTTAACCCGACCAATTACAGAGCAGGAAGGAGATGATTGATCATTTTTTCTGAGGATACATTCAACAGATTTTCCCATTTCAGCAAATTTCGGAATAGAAACCTGACAACTACATTTACAGCTGTTACTAATTCTGCATCTTCTACTACTATTATCATTAGAAATATTTTGGATAATTTACTATTACGAGTGCCGTGATTAGCCACTTAGCGGCCCTGACGCAAAGAGTGCCTTGCGGTCCCTTTACTCTAAAAAGCAAGTTTTGCCCCCTCAACATACTAGAGCCTTTGACTATGTATACTTACATATACAAATATATTTCGAGATAGATACGCAGAAAGAGAGATGGATAGATAGATGTATAGTTCAAGTGCGATAATGATTTTCTAATTAATCCTAAAAATGAATTATTTTGGTAATTGTCTGCATTCATTACAGTAGATCTGTGAAGCCTTGCAGCCCCCCAGGTAGCTTGTGGCCCTCCAACAATCGCGGGGTCTGCTAGGGCACTAATCACGGCCCTGCCGGTGTGTATTCTAAATTTTCTTGAAATTCCCTTTCTGCGTCTACTCCACAAATCTGGCATTATGTATATATGTACCATCTTTCCGAGTGATCTAGTTGGTAATTTTTTCAAAGGTTTCAGTGAAATATTTTTCTTGCCTGTGTGTAAAACTGTAAAGCAGGACTTGTCAATCTTTTTATTGGAGCAGAACCCTATGGAAACATTCCATGGCTAGTGGAACTCCTGTGCAATAATCTAATTATCTCAAGCAAAAACAACAGCATTTAATCCACAAAATCAAATAAAAAAAGTTCATTTTTAAGGTATTGTAAAAGTTTATTGTAAATCATTTTTTTTTTAAGTTGTACTTGTTTGAATATATTGCATTTATTCTCATAAAAACTTGAGCCTGGTATTTCTTGAACAACTCTTTAGATTGGGTTGTGGTTTTGAGAGAAATATGAAGTTCATCTTTAATGTCTTGAAATGAAGTTTGTTTAATTATGTAAAATTTAGTATTATATTTACTTGGTGAGCACAAATCCAAGTTTGGCACAAGGCTGTTTTTACGTGCTCTTACCCGAGCTTTTTACATTCGGTGTTATCCTTCACCTAGATGAGATGCCCTCCCGAGTTAACGAGAACCATCTGCCCGAGGCTAAAATTTAGTATGTTTAAACCAATAAAATTAATTAAAAAAAGATAAGCTTATGATATTCAAATAGATTTTATAAAATAGAATTTAATATGTTTATTTTGTGTTGTTTTAAATAAAAAAATGAGAAATTGTGGAACCCTGGAACTGAACCAACAGAACCTTAATGTTCCACGGAATCTCGGTTGAAAGTCACTGCTTTAGAGAATCAAATGGCTTTGAATGGAACGACTACATGGCTTTCTCTTAGTGGAAGAATTGTTACTTGTGAAACTTTTGAGACAGGAATTCCACTGCTACTTACCCCCAAAGTTAAACTATCGGTTGTAGAAATAACTTACTTTAGGGCCTATCATTTTAGTTATGTCTTTTTGATCAGCCATTTTGTCCGTCCCATTCGTCCTTCGTCGGATTCTGGAGCTTTTTGGACTTGGCTGGAATCAGAAAACTTCATCGCAATAAATGACTCAGGCAGACATTTTTTATGGTCCAATTTTTTATTTCCTCGACGCCATGTGCATGGGTACCGGTGAATTACCTTCGCCCTCCAGTTAGATGGCCTGACTCTGAGTGATTCCTGACTGCCTGCCTATCCTAATTCTCCGAAAATCTGCCTCGACACTTCTTCACAGCTAAGGAGCAAGTATGGAGGTCCGAGAGACGCCATAATACTACATGATGGCCTAACTCTGACTGACTGATACCTGACTGCCTGCCTATCTCAACTCTTCAAAATTCTGCCTCGACACTTCCTCTCAGCTAAGGGGCAAGTATGGAGGTCCTAGAAAAGCCATGACACTACATGATGACCTGATTCTGACTGATTCCTGATTGCCTGTCTATCCCTACTCTCCCAAAATCTCCCTCGACACATCCTTTCAGCTAAGGGGCAAATATGGAGATCCGAGGGAAGTCATAACACTACATTTTTATATTCGTTCTGTACGGATTTCGTACATCAGCTTATGATGTGAGAGATTCTTCTCCTTGTTCGCATAATGTTCATTTCTTATCTTGGCTCTTGTCCTTCTTTGCTTTAATATATTTGATGTGCAGTGCTCTGTACCGGGCAGCAGTTGGGAGTGATTTGATTTCTCTAGTCTGGTATCCTCTCTGATGCCAGGTTTATGTATAGGCGAATTCAACGTCTCTTTCCAGTCTTCGGAATTCTCAATGAAGTGACTTTGTTTCACATTTTAGTTTCCTTTTTTCGGCAAGATTCTGTTTTCTTTATGTTTTTGTTCACTAATCTAAGCAGCTGTAATGATTGTTTTTCTTATTCTTCGTCCTTTTCTTCTTCTTCTTCTTCTTCTTCTTCTTCTTCTTCCTCCTCTTCTTCATCTCCTCCTCGTTCATCCTCTTATTATTATTATTATTATCATTATTATTATTATTGTGGATCTCACACCAATCACCGGGTACAATCGCACCCAGCAATCAGAGGTTTTATGCTGGAGTCAGAGTGACAACAAGTCTCCTCTGGTCTCCAGCAAGCTCCGCACCATCTCAATCAGAAACTGCACGGTGCAACACCTCCCCAGGTTTTCACATCGTTGCTTCCATCTCGCACACCTACCAATGTCTGGCGGTGGTTCAATAAGCCTCCTCTGATACTCCTTATTATTATTATTATTATTATTATTATTATTATTATTATTCATTTTTTGCACTATCGTACACTATCCAAATATGTAGTTGTCTAGACACATTAATTCTAAATGTCAGTGATCGACATAGATAAACCCAGAAGATACATGATAATGAAGTGAAGTTTCTGTGTGTCAAAACAGACAATAGTCGCAGTTCGATGGATGTGTCTTGTCACATACGCCCAAAATTTGTCAGACCAACTTGAAGTAAGTATCGTTTCCATCCGTCATATTTAAAGTCCTATCTCTTGAGAGATTAGAAAACTAGTTCATCTGTACATTTTGTTCCGGTAGCGTAGCAACATTTCTTACCGCCCAGGGCGATCGTAAATTTGAACCCTCTCCCTTGTCCACTGATAATCCGTTAACGTTCAAAATTTGGAAAAGTCCTAAGATTATTTATTTTCATGCAACTGCAATAAAGGATCTGATTATATTCAAATCCAAAAATATTTATTTTCATTGGTCTGATGATACAGTTTAAAAAGTCCATTTAAAAACTGTTTTATTATGCACATAAAACACAGAACATACTACAATCTTAAAAACTTATTTTTGTTATAAAATTTTAGATTTTGATTAGCTTTTTACCATTTTTTTCTATTTTTATTTTATTTATTTATTTATTCATTTAATTATTTTATTTATTTTTTCTATTTTTACCCACCAAATGCCGCCCCCTGATATGTGTCGTTTATATATTATATATTATAACATTATATATTATAACATGAATTATATATATTATATATTATAACATTATATATTATAACATGAACCAAAGATTAGGCAAATTTCAAATCCATGAAAATTTAACTCACATGATATCATTCGAAAACAAAATAAATAGAACGAAATATATAGAACAAAAATCATGAATGAAAAAAAATATCGTTAAAACCAATTTCATCAGTCTCCTTGACAACTTTATTTTCAAAATATAAACATTTCATTTTTT
>JAUZSX010302776.1:0-12934 GCA_034780655.1 Idiosepius hallami | reverse complement strand
GTGGGGCTTTTAACAGATCTGTGTTTTCTCTGACCTGCCTTACATGATCTTTCACTTCATGAATGGCCATCTGCAAATCCATATTTATACTACCACCACCACCTCCACCTCCAAGACGATCAGCTTTCTCTTTTAATTGGTTGATTAATTCCCTGAGAGAAAAGAGAAAATAATTAATTAGGTTTTTATCATTGTGTTTAAGGGTCGACTTTTTTTATTAACCTTATCCATATTATAGACATATATTTGGGCAGTAAAGTTGGAGCATTGGTAAAAGCTTGGGCTCTAGAATCGTAGTATGCGAGTTCAAGTCCAAGTTAAAACCATTGGATTCACCTTAAAAACAGCCTTGTGCCAAACTTGGTTGATGCTGCTCACCAAGTAAATATAATATCCATATTATAGACTGCCTAAAACAAATTGAAACTCTATTTTTTTCCCATTATCTTGTTTTTGGAATTAAAACAAAACTCAAAACTTACCCACCCACACCAGTCAGTCCCCAATAAATTAAATCCTTAGTCTTTATTTTGAAATAAAGACCTTTATACTTTTCACTCATTTTTTTTTTTTACCCACATGTTTAAATGACTGGTCCCTGAGCTTCCAATATATTGTGGGACCACCTAACAATATGCATAGCTGGAGGGAACGTGGAAATTCATACCTTTCCTAAATGAATTAATCCAAGTGTGAACATAAATGGGACAACTGGGATTCAAAATCTTGTATTACAATTTCAATATTTGATAGATATCTAATGTACCAAATGAACCTCCCCAATTGTGTCTTAAAGGATTTTTCATGATTATTTTGGGATAAAAAAAAGCCAACCCCCATCACAGAAAAAAATGTCAAGAAGGCAAGAGTTAATTTATTTGTCTGACCTGATGTCATGCATTTGACTTCGAATTTCATTTTGATTTCCAAGAACCAAGTCTACTTCATGTCTTTTGATTGTTTCTGGAATTGCAACTGGTTGACCCTAGAATAAAAGACATGAAGATGATTATTAAAAGTACACACACACACACACACACACACATAAGGTGAAATATATATATATATGAGTCTAACAAAGCAAATTGTTGATAAACATTAAAAAATTTTATATTTCATCAATTATTGAAACACATATTTCTTTAAAACCTAATAAAATAAAAACATATCTTTGAGCTTGATCATCAAAAAAAAATCTTGTAATGTTGCTAAAAGAGTATTTTATGTCTAATTAAAAATAATCATATAATCATTATTTCTTCTTTTTTTAAAAGAATCCAATATATTAAACCTGTGAAAATAATCTACAGAAAAAAATTACTCAATATAAATTTTCCTTATTTTTTTTTTTTGGTAGGGATTAAAATTTTCCTATTTATAACAGAAAAAATCATTTTTTTTCAACTTTGTGAGAAAGTGTAACATTAGACAAAAGACCTCAAATAAAATAGAGAAAGTTTTATTTTTAGAGATTCATCAATTTTAGTGGTTTTAGCTGAATAGAGTTTTAAAAATTCAAACTTTTTTTGAGTCTTTTGCCTAATAATCCACAGAAGAAAAACTATTTATCAAAAAGACAATTCCTCAATACAAAAAGACTGTTTTTTCCTTCCTTAAATGTTATAAAACAAAGCTTTAATTATCTGCAGCCCCCCCCCTTTTTACTCCAAGACATTACCTCCTCTCAAAGATTTTTTTTTAAAAATAAATAAAGAAAAATATTTTGATTTATTATCTCAAATATTTGAATTTTTTACCAGGAAGATTATTTAAAAATAAATTTATTCTTATATATTGTATGTAAAGAAATAAAACTCAAAGCTTTTTGTCACAATAGTCGAAGAGTGACTCTTTATGTCTATCATTTGCCAGAAATTAAAAATTTCTATTAAAATTCAGGAATAAAGTTTGAAATAAACTTATCCCTACCTGACCCTGAACCATTTGGACGCCACCAAATCCTGAAGAAACTTTAGATAAGATCAACTCCTGTCGTCCGTGCAGTTCATCCAAACGTTTATTTAATTCACGTAAAGAATGAAACATGTTGTTTTGTCCTTCAAAAATCTGTTTTAATTCACGTTCACCTTGGCTTTCAAACTGCAAGGGAAAAATAATTAGAAAAAAAATTAATAAATAAAAAAGAATAAGATTTTAAATTATGTCCAAACTCAGAATGGATTGATGAGCCTACTGATCTATCAACCTTCACCAGGTCATTTAATGCCAAACAAAATAAAAAAGTTTTATAAAATGAGAGAACCATAGTCAAAACAAATTTATATGGAAAACTTTGGAAACTTGATTAAAATTTTCATTTTTATTTTTAAAGCTAAAGAGTAAAATAGAAACGAGTAAAAATCTCATTAGTAATTTAATATTTCTTATTTTTTAAACTAATGAAAATATTTATAATATGTACCCAAATCCCCCCAAAGAAAACAATAAAATAAAAAAGAAACAAACTTACCCATTTGTCAACATCAATATCATATTCATCCTTAGCTTTATCAGGATGTTCTTTTTTATAACTATAAATAAAAGAAAAAAAAAAAAGGATTCATTTGTCTATAATAGAAAAATATAATATTAAATTTTAAAAAAATGTTTGTAGTTCTTTTAAACACAAATTGACACTTTCTTGCTTGCTAAAAATATAATTCAAAAGCATCCACAAATCTAATATAAAGCAAGGGAGGTCAATCTGAATGAATTCCTGGGGTGAAATTCCCAACACTATTTATAAATCCGAATGGTCAAGTTGCGTTGTAGATACCGGTTTCTGCTACATCACCAATGTTAAGTTACATAGAGCCTGTTCAGTACTAAGGTGGTGACCACTTAGGAATAATAGGTACTGTACTGGTCCTCCAAGTTGGAGGTTAGAATAGGGCTAACAACCCAATTCTGTAAAAGAGAGCATGTTACAGAAACCACAACAATGATGGATGTTGTTGTTGATCTTCCCTCATGGAATCAAAAAGGCTTAAACAAAACTAAACACTTATAAATCCAACTGCAAAAAAATTCTATAAAAATATTCTGAAAACAAATTGGAGCAGAAATAATCTAATGATGTATATTTTATTACAAGAAGCTTGTTAATACTTTTAATGTTTCAAGTCAACATCCACTGAAAGCAGATTCATCTGTTTCTTCTAGGGAGATCTAGGTTTTTGATCTTCAGCAACAACCATATTTTTATAATACAAAATGAATTTTTTTCTTATATAATACTTTTATTATAATTCCATCTTTAATAAGAAAATTAAAGAAGTTTAATTCAAAGAAAAAAACAAAAATAGACAAATCTATTTGATAAAAAAAAAAAGAATTTTTGATAATGAAGAGGAGCTTTTTGCGAAGACATACAATTTCTAATAAAAAAAAAAATACTATGTCACATGATATATAAAGAAGATGATAAAATTAATATTAATCTATTTATAGTTTAAAAAACTCTGAAGTTGGATTGAAAGAACATTAAAAAAAAATGAATATTTACTCTTCTTTCGCTTGTTCTAGTTTTTTATAATATTCTTGAAATTCTTCTTCTAATTTCTTTTTCTCATCATCAGAGACTTTAGAGTCAGCAGCCATCTTTAAAGCAAAAACAAAAAACAAAGACAAACATGAATGAACAATAAATATGCACACACACACATATATATAGTGTGCCCTAAAAGAAGCTGATAGATAGTAAACTTATAACTTCATTAACTTTTAGTATGCCGAGGGGTTAAGTCAGCTTCTTTTAGGACACCTTGTATAAATAAATGCAAAACTCTTACATTAAACTGTATAGTTTGAAAATGTATGTCAGTGTTTCTATGTGTATTTATTAAACCTTGTTATGAGATGCTTGTTTATCATACCAAGTAACAAATATGCAGGTAATTTTAATTTGTTAAAAAATATTTGAATTATCTAATTTGAAGAAGGTAAAAGTAAACGAGATACATAACTTTCTATATAAGTATTTATATTAAATTGCTTTTTATCAATTAATATTAGTTTGAATAAATCTTTAAAAATTGTCATATAAAATTACATAAAAAATTACCATATGATCCACTCTCTACTCATCAGATATCCTTTTTTTATAACTTTTTTTTTTATATATTCAAAACTTGTTTGCTTTGTTTTACAGCAAATCAACTTTTTTTCTTTTTTTTTTTTTTTTTTATTGCTGAGTTTTTTTTTTATTATTGTGGACGGAAGTTAGTTTTTAATTGTTTTTTTTTTTTTTGTAGATATAAGTGTATCAGAAGTTTATGTAGATATGTTGTTATGGAAAGTGTAAATCAAAAATAAGTTTTTGCTTGTGTAAAAACACATGTATGTATGGGATATATATCTACTTGGTCGAGCACAAACCCAACTTATAACTAGTGTTGATTTTAAATATTTGACTAAGGTCAGAGGATAAATTGGCTAAAATATAGTTAAATAAGTATGCAGATGAAGACAGCCCACAAGAAATTAATACATAAAAACCCCAATAATATTTATTTATTAAAATGTCATTAAAAAGAATTTATTATTTTTAACAGACATAATCAGAAACATAAGCGATCAGAAGTGAAAAAATTAAGGAAATTATTTCAGTTACAAAAAGAGGGAGGGACAAAAAAGAAAAATGGCCTTACCTGGTCAGCAGGGGCATGCATGGAATGGGTCAAAAAAGCAAGAACGTCATGGTCATCTGAAAACATAAAATCAATAGTTCTAAAAAGAATATAAGAGCAAAAAATATTAAAAATAAATAAGAAAGAATAATAAAAAAAGAATCTTAAATATTTGTTCCCTCATTGAATCTTATAGATTTCTATTCAAAACTTTGAACTGTTAGTGTTTACTTTTTATATAAGCTCAAATTATATGTCATTTTTATCAAAAGATGATATCTAAATCTCATACTTTGGAGAGAATTTCTATTCTTAATTATAAACAGATTTTTTTTAGAACAGAAAATCTGTGTATCCATAAAAGTGACATTTTCTGAGTGTCTGAGGACCAGACTCTACCAAACTAATCTGCCAATTTTTGGTCTAAAGACTTGAAATTTGATATGTGAGGTATTGAAGCCTGGGAAACAATTTCTAATCCTTTTTTAGTAAAAAAAATTAGCTGGCAAGAGGTCAAGTTAAAAGGTTGGATCTTTGCTGTCTCTACCAAATTACTCTGCCAATTTTGAATTGAGAAACTGGAAATTTGATATATGGGAGTTTCAGACCAGCTGGAAAAATAGCTGCTTAGGAATCAAAATTTGGAATTATGAAAAAATCTGATTAAAATTAGTATGCAATGCATTTAAAAATAAAGGGAGATTATTACATTATTTAACTGCGTAGTTATCTTTCCTGAAATGTTTTTTGTAATTCTTAATTTTGACCACTTAGCTGCTATTTTTTCAGCAAATTTGGGCGATATTAGTTGGATGAATAAATGTGGCCTACTCTATATGTCTCAAGAATGGCTTTTATTAAACTACTTTGCATTTTTTTTTTGTCTAGAGACTTGAAATTTGATATCACTAATATTCAGACCTGGGGAACATATTCAATTTTTTTTAGACAGACCAATAGCTGCTAAAGTGTTAAACTTGAAAAATTGGCTGTTTGCAAGCTTAAAGTGTCTACTGTGTGAGTGGTGCAGGGGACTGCATTGGTTATAGAGGTGTCAATATAGTCGCTGTTTACTAAAATAATTTTTGGCTTTCAAAAAAATTACAGCAGATTTTTTAGAAAAAATATCTTGGAATTACAAAAAAGATTAAAATGAGTCCAAATTAGCATCAAAGCAACTCTTGAGCAAAACCAGGAAATACTTCTAGTAATTAAAATATTCAGTTTAAATCCAATGAAGGAAAATATAAACTAGAAATGTATTTGAATGTATTTTCATGAAAAGAGAAGTGAGAATAATTGAAATTAAAAAGAAAAACTAATCCAATTTTCATAAAATCTTAGTAATTTGATTTGCTAAGATTTTTTACTTAAATCATTTTCCATTTAAAAAGCTAAAGTGTAAATTCTATCCAATTCAGATGTGCTTGTGGTTAAAGGAAAGCGACAAGAAGGCATCAGTGTGATTTGATGGCACTGGCATTATTGATCAAACCTATATTGGCATTGTCAGAAGTCGATAATGGACTTAAACTCAAAAGTGCTGACTATTGTGAGTTTATGGACAGAACTTTATTTACATGAGGTAAGTACAACAGGTTTTGAGTGAATTGTGTATTTTAGGGTCTTCACATCTATCAAAAGGTTACCTGTAAATTCTTTGGGTATAAATGATTTGCAAGAAAAAAGATAATTGAATGGTCAACATTAAATCCTAATATACATCTGATAAAAAAGATTTTTTATGGTTAAATAGTGAAAATTGAATTATAGGACAATAACCAACACTGTTGTTAACAGAAAAGGAAAAAAATTTAAAGGAAAGTAATTAAAACTAACATCTTAGAAATTGAAAACTTCTGGGGTAAGAAAGAAAATGACAGAAATATTTTTCCAAAACACTCAAAACTAAGAAAAAAAAATCAAAATTCTATTTTTTTAATAGCAAAAGAAATGTTCTTTCCTAAAATGAATAGCTAGATCAATAAAAACAGACTGAGATCAATCTGTATACATAATATATTTACTTTTTGTATGTAGTGTGGTTATTATATTTATATTATTTGGCTACAATATGAATGTCAATTTAAGTTAAAATATAAAAATAATCTTTACTATTAGTTTTTGTTTTTTTAAATCTTACTAAACTATACTAACCTGCTAAACCTCCAGTTGCAGCAGTTACACCAAAAAAGCCATTTTTGGGCAGTTGTACACCTTCTGTTCGCATACAAAGTTCATATTCTTCTTGATTACTTGACATACCATTGTTGATAAAAAGCTGAAACACAAAACCAAGAAAAACAGAAAGTGAAATCAAGTTCATATAATTTGCCTTTTTCAACTAATGCTTCTGTATAAGAATTTGAAAATTTCCTCTTTTCAAGCCATGAGCTGCTCTAAATTCTTCAAATTTTGGTTTCAAATTTTCAGAATGCTTTATTTCATTAAAAATTTTTTCAAAGTTTTAAAATTCAATAGCACAAAAACTCTAAGTAAGGTTTTAAGAAAACACAACTCAAAAACCTTTTTAAGTCATTTAATGCCAAAAGCAACAATTTTTTGATCAACGTTCTTTGTCTACACATAGTTTTTTGATTACACAATGTGCCCAATTTAACCCATACCTGGAGGGAATGTGGGGATTCATCAGTCCAATTGTGAAGGCAAATAGAACAATTAAGATTCAAATTTGCGTATGACAATTCCAAAGCCAGACTGCCTTCCCACTAACTAGACCAAGTGGACCTCTGCTCAAAATCCTTTGAACATTTTTTTTTATTAAATCAAATAAATAACAATACAAATTATTTTAGGAAAATCACATTTATAAAACTGTGACTGAGGATAGAAAAAGTGAATAGAAAAACTAGCAAAATTAATTTACTCACCGTGAGAGCATTTTTGTAATATTCAACTTTGGCACGGAGAGGAAAAGGTTTATTTCTAAAGTCTCGCAAACAACCCCCAAGCTGTTGGTCATGACCATCACTAGAAATAAAAGTAAGTAATGCATATAAATTATTGCAAAATTCCATTTGAGGTAATTCTGATTTTTTTTTTTTTTGTGGATATTATTCTTTGGATGCTTACTAATTTTTCATTTATTTTTTCTGTCTATTTGTAAAGCTAAATAAATACACATTCTATAGGCAAGGTTCAGATCAATTAGAAAAAAAAAAACAAAAAAAAAACATCCAAAATTGAAAAGTCATTAATTATTATTTAATAAAAAAAAAAGACAATTTTCATTAATAATAAAACATTTAATTAAAATCCAATGAATTTTCAGTCAATTAAAAAAATATATAGAAAAATAAGTTTGAATTAAAAACTAGAAATATATTTTTTGTATATATATTATGCAGACTATTGTCCTTATCTTTGTATTTGTTAAATACACTATATTTCAGACACTTTATCCTTTAGTCTGCTTCAGAAAGAACAGAAAATTCAAGGTCAGAATCAAAATTGCACTTTGATGATTTTGGTGCTGTCAAAATAATTTAATTAATTTTGGGATTTTTAAACAGAAAGTGTACATTCATTATTTCAAGAGGAGCATACCAAACTCCAGTAAGGTGGGACCCATGCATACTAGTGTTCTCAAATGCAAAATCTACAAGTATGCTTGAGTTTTCTATTAGAGTAGAATGAATTTTTAACTTCCTGGTCTAACTTTCATTATAGTAGGTTCCCATATAGCACACACTACCATCATTTGTCTACTTAGGGGGTTAATTTAACTTAACATATGAGCTGCTTCTTTATTAGAAATATTTTTTTTTTGGTTGTTAGAATCAAAATAAGTTTTAGAACTTACTTCATATGATCATATTCTCTAGTTCCATTGTTTAACATCACAAGAATATAAGGATTGTTACGCTGTTGAAAGAAAAGAAAAAAAAAGAGATATATCTGATTGTTTGATCTAAATAAACATGCAATTTGGAAAATACCTTAAGGAGAGTAAATTAGTTTTGTGAAGTTAACCAAAATGTTTTTCTAAAAATATAAAAATCGGTTTGTGAAACATTTTTTATTTGTGCATCTTTCGTTATTGATTTCCCCCTTTTTTTTATCTATTTCAAAACAGTTTTTTTTTTAATTAACAAAAAATTAATCAAAATCAGTTCCAACAAAAAATATCAATGTTCAAAGGAAAATCTTTCTTTCTCACTGTATTCATTATTTCAAAAGCCATTACTAGAATAATTTATCTATAAAATCTCACAATAGCCAAAAGTGAAATAGACAAACTATTTGGAAAAAGAATTTTATATATTTCAAATACACATTATCTTTAGTTATTTAATCCATTATCAAATACATTTTATACAGAAAAATATTTTAAATTTCAAAAAACAATTTAACTCATAATTCAAGTTCAATAGTTCAAAATATTTGGTCATTAAAAAAAAAGAAAAAACATTTTTATGAAACAACTAGAAAATTAGTTTCAAATAAAATTTCCTTAGAGAGAAGGAAAATTTAAACTTAAAGGAGGAGAAAATTGATTTATATAATAAATTTATTATTCATAATGTTTGACATTTATTTGATACCCAAGTAATGCTTGCTAACCCTAACTCATTTTCTTTTAAATCTAAATTTGACAAACATTAAAAAAATAGGTACATCATTCCTTTCTGTAGATGTTAAAATTTTAATTTATTTTAACTTTTATTATAATAAAATAAAACTTTAATAAAAAGAGAATGAATTAGAATAAAAAATCATTTGAAAGTGTTCAAAAGATTTATAGTCAGTTTTTCTTAGTCATTAAAACAAAGTGGATAATTGCTATGCAACAGCTGAACAAAAAAGACTTTGGGAATAAATAAAAGTCATGCATATATTTTAACTAAACAAGTAAACAACTCATTATTCTATTAAAACTTAGAATTTTAAAAAAAAAGGGGAGAGGAAAAATAAACGAACAATAAATAATTCTTTAAAAAAATTATTTTCTAACAAGTGAACAACAATTTGAATAAGAAAGCAAAAAAAAATGAATGTTATTGCTTAATGTATGTCTAATTCATCAAAAAAAAAAAATAATGAATTAACGATATTTCTTTATGTCATGAATCTTTTCATATCTTTAAAGGAATTCTCTAGAACAGGGCTCAGATAATTTTTTTGAATGTTACCCCAATAGAATTTGTATTAAAATGAATTTACCCCAATATATGTCGAAGTACTCTAGTGGATAAACCAATTTACTTATAGAATTCATGAATAATACATAAACCAAAAAACGTATATTGGAAAAATATTTAATTGTTAATTTTATCTTTCATCATAGGAAATAAAAGTCTTTCTTTTTGGAATGGAAATAGAACACAAGAAAAACCACAAAAAAGCAATAACATTTATAAACAGAAATAAAACCCTGTATTTAGCATTACATAACACACAAGCAAAATTATCAGGTATTTCATATAGTAACAAAGGAAAATTTTTTATTGAATCTGCTAATATGGGAAAAAGTGTTTATCCTATCTAGCATAAAAATGGTACACAATGAAAAATAAATATTCTTTCTGGCATAAGAATGACATACAAAGAATTTTTAATTAATCTCAGTTGGGATAATTTACTAGTTTCCTGACCAGTGCCCTAGAACAGTCAATAAAACTGACATGATGGATAGAATTTTTATTTGTTTTAAGTCATTTAATGCAGAGAACAATCATTTTTTAAGAAATATTCTTTTTAGTCATTTTTTTTTAAATAATTTTTTTTTGGAGAAACAATGTTGAGGGTTAATAATTGCATGGGAATCATCAATACAGCTTCTAGGGAACAAGCTTAGAAGATCTAAAGCTCAAATAAACAAGAACTTTATTGAAAGTTTCATAAGAATTTTTTTACAGAAATATTTTTACAGTTTTCTTTTAAGAGAATAAATAGAGATTTTACAGAAATATTTCTTTGATAAATATATCCAAAAGATTTTACCTGAGCATCATTGTCAAAGGAATCAAAAAAGATTCCTAAACCATTCCATTTATCATTGCTGCCAAATACTGGACCCTCTATACCTTTCTGTTGGGTGTACCAAATAGCCTTAAAAATTAAAAAAAAATGCATAAGAGTGAAATATTGGGAATAGATTTTTGAATCTTAAACGTTCTGCTTAAAGAAAAAAAAAAATTAAATTAAATACGGGGTGTTGCAAAAGTCTTGGACCCTTTTTGACATTGGATATCTTGAGAATTATTAAGGATATAAAAAGACATCTGATATATTTAGAAAGCTTGTAATCTCAAGTTTTTCATGAAATGTTCAAAGATGTTCAGTTTGAGCATCATTGGTCACCTGACACATATCAAGCTAATAGTCCAATTCTTGCTAAGCACATCCCAGCATTTTGCATTGTCAATTAATCCAACAGCTTCTGTTATTTAGGCTTTCAGCTCATCCCTATCTCTTGGAATGGAGGGGTGTATAGACCAGCCCTTTCACAAATCCACACACAAAAAAAATAATGCAGGATGTGAGATTGTGATCATCTTGGCCAAATCTTCCAATCCATCTGTAAGGCAGTGTTGTGGCACTTCATTCTTTCTCAATCAATTTATCCATTAACTATGAAATGTGCCCAAGGGTTTTGGAACACCCTGTAGAATCAACATTTAATATCTTAAAACACCCTGTAGAATTCACATTTAATATTTAAAACTGTAAATAAAATTTTTTTTTTTTTCTGTAATAGATAACTTTGATTTTGATGCTTGGAATAAAATGGTTTTGAAAACTAAAAACCCATTTAGTTAAAAAAACAACAACAACAAAAATTTTAATATGTTTAAAAAGATTTAAAAACTCAAACATTTCTCTATTTTACTATTGGGATTCTTCCCATAAAAATGAAGATGAAACAATACAAATAAATAGTTTCATGAATGAAAGGAATATCTAGACTGGAAACAGGTGTAAATAGATTGATTACTTTATGACTGAAGAAAAAAAAAAGGAAGAGAAAAAAACAAAAACAAACATGTATAAGCTTAAAGATCAAAACAATAGAACACCACATCATTTATATTTCAGATACAAACAATGTGAAACAGATTTTAATGTCATTTTTATAATCTACTATATAAGTATTGCCTGGCTTTGCCCAGCACTGGAAACTTGCCACTAAGATAATTAGGAAAACCTATTACCTACAAAGACACTAAATAATTATTTATACTAAATTTTAAACTATACTAAATTCATTTCTGAAGTTTTTCATACTAAATTTATTTCTGAAACTTTTTTCCTACTAAATTAATTTCTAATGGTTTTTAAGGTAGTTAATGAAGTCTATTAAATAGAAAGACTGTACGATACATATGCAAATTTTAGTGGGTCTAAATAAAGAGTTCTATGCATAAACAGTCTATTTTGTTTTGTTTTTCTGATTTTTTTTGTGTAATAGAGAAGTTATATCTAATTTTTTTATAATTATTTGAACAACAGTCGTTAAAAGAAAAAATAATTTTTTTTTTTTTTTTTTTTTTTTAAAATCGCTTCATGTTTGAAGATGAATTGTTTTTTCCTTAAATTTCAAAAACACTTCTCCGTTATTTATTTATTTTTAATTAAAAAAACTCTTCTTCATATCTTCTCCGTGTGTTTAAAAAAGATTTTTAAGCAACAATCTGAAGTCCTCTATGTTGTTAAATGATTTATATGGTCAAGTGGCATTGGAGACACTGGTTTGCGTCAGATCACCGAACTTAAGGAACATTGAGCTTAGACACTAATTAGATGGGTGACCATTTAAGAATAACAGTGTTCACAGTTCAATTTCTTGTTTTCTTCTGGAAAAGTAGCATCTGCTCGATCTAGCGCAGTGCTCGTAAATCAGAAATTTTGATACCGGATGTAGAACCCAATTAAACATGATGATCTCATTCATATAAGGATAACTGTAAAAGACTTCCTACAAGTGAACAAGTGAGACAGTCTGCAACAAAATTTTTGTTCCTTTCCTATGTATGCCTACATTTATTAAGCTACCATTTAAATTTTTCTGAAGGCATAGACGAATAGTTAAATCAGGTCAATACACACTTTTTTATCCCAAGTTTGATCATTTTTGGCATATAGCATATAAAAAAACGTTTAATAATTGTATACCTACTTTTGGCCCACCATGTATATATGTGGTGTTTGTGTATGTGTGTGTGTGTGTGTGTATAATAAATATATATATATATATATATATATATATATATATATATATTTTATTTTAATATTTTTTGACAGGAGGCCATAAATAAATAAAAAAAGTGTTCAATATATATTTA
>JAUZSX010302765.1:2500-12934 GCA_034780655.1 Idiosepius hallami | reverse complement strand
GGGGGTGCTCACCAAGTAAATATCATAATTTAATTCTTATATTTTATTAAGGTAGGGTTGTCACATTTAAAAAAAAAAAAAAAAAAAGGGGTTACTTTTAATGGTCTTTAAAAATTATTACTATTATTATTATTTATTATTATTTAAGTTCTCTTGCTTGGTGAGCATAGAGCCAACTCCTTGCGTCAGTTTTCTAACCGATTTGTGTATTCTCCTGACAAGATGGTTAGCCCTGGGCAGGCTAGCCAGCTAATGCTTTGCTCCCTGCAGGCACACTGGTACAGTATCTGATATTCCTAAGTGGTAATCCACCTTAGTACTGGGCAGGCTCTGTGTTACTTAACTTTGATGATCTAAAGTGAACTGGTGTCTCTAATGTGATTTGACTGTACTTTAAAAATGGTGGGAGTAATGTTTTTGAAAAAAATTGTAAAAATCCTTATTTTCTTGTAACTTTTTCTAAGTGAAATTGGGTTTGTATTACCGTATTTTCTGGACTATAAGCCACTACTTTTTTCATAGGTTTTGAACCATGCGGATAATAAAAAGGGGCGGCTATTCTGTGGATTTTTTTTCCACCGCTAGGGGGGCTCTAACCGATAAAAGATAAAATAAATGGATGTGGCTTGTATGTCTTTAATTTTTTTTTTAAATAGAGCGGGTGCGGCTTATATGCAGGTGGGCTTTATAGTCCAGAGAATACAGTAATTTGACTTTTGAACACAAAATGAAATTTAATGTTTATCTCTAAATGTAAACAAATATAATTTGTATTTAATAACACTCTAGTTATACTTTTCTTTAAAAAAATAGTTTGTTCAATGATTTATAGCAATTCAAATGATGGACAATGTTAATGGAAAGCTATAAAGAAGTTTTAAATGAAAAATTCAAATTTTCTTAGGCCATTAACAAAAATTACTTCATGTCAAACATTTCGAATCTATCTTCTTACAGTCACTAAAATACTATTCGGTTGATTTTGTTCGTCATATCAAACTATCCCCAATTTTCAAATTGCTTTACTGATAAATTATGATTATGTCATATAGACTTTAAAAAAAAAAAAAAAAGATCTATTCAGATGAAAGAATATTAAAAAATTATAGTAAAACAAACATTTATTTTTATCTTAGACCCAGGCATTTTTTTTTCTGAACTGAAAGCAGTCTTTTGTTTTGAAAAAAAAAAATTATTTTTGACACAGCATGTTATTTATCCTAAAGCTAAAATAATTGCCCCAGGGAAAAAGTGGGGATAGAGAAAGAAAATTATTATAAGAAAAAAAACAAACTTATTTGCTCAAAAGTCTCAGTTCTATCTAAGTACCTGAAGTACTTAGTACCTAGAATTTTTTTTTTCTCTCGAATACAAGAAAATCAAATGAACAAAAAAAACGGTGAAAGAAATGCATATAAATAAAACAATAATATAAAATTATATTCCTTTTCACTCTTACTGTACTGTACTTTCCTGGGGCAAGAGTAAATTTATATATTGCGTGAATAAATTCATGAAAGCCAGACATGTTTAACCTCAGTAAAATTAGGCTGCATATAGAAAAAAAAGTCCTTAGAAAAAAATTTAAAAGTGAAGGTTCTAAAATCGTGCTCACAACAGAACTTTCTTTATTATCATAAAAATACTTTCAGAAGTTATGATTTAAAAAAAGTGATGGAAAATTAATTATTATTTGACTTTATCATCAAACCAAGGAGACAAGTGAAACTGTGTTTTGCTAAATTTTGAATTCTCACACATTAACTACCAGGTAGACACAAAATAATACAAAATAAATAGACAACAACAAAAAACAAGCAAAGATTTAAGAGTATTGATTATTGGAAATTATGAAATGAGTATTCATTATTATTTTTATTATTATTATTCAACTCTCATCCTCATTATTATCTTCAGATTTTTTAGCCAAGATATCTTTCTTCAGGTAATATTTAAAGACAATCTCTTTAGAACTTAACCATTTATTCAATCCACAAGGATAGATCGCCAACATTCATATAGTGATATCTGAATGTAAAAACCAATAACAAGATCTAGGAGATAAGAGTATAATGATCATTGTGGTTCAAGTTCTGAGATTTGGAGGTAAAAAGTTTGATATACAACAGGAAACTTAATACCTGGAATAGGTTGACATAGTACCAAAGCTTAAGGAATTTAGACAGTATATTAAATAATGGTTCAAGTTTCCAGTTCAGAGAAGGTTCAAGGGTTGAAATTTACAGAAGAATACTCCACCCACCCCCAAAAAACTCTCATCAAAAACAATGTGAAGATAAGAATGAGCATAGAATAAATCTGATTAACCTATTTATTCATAAGAAAATTGTGTTAATTTTAGTTTTTTTTATGTTTTTTTATCATCATTTTCACTCCTCTTTTCAATAAAATGGAAGGATTCTTACTTTTAGGTGAAAAAGAAATGAAAAAGAAGAAGTTGAATAAAAAAAAAATCAATTAGAAAAAACAATTTCATATTTTAAGATAATTATTCACT
This sequence comes from Idiosepius hallami, assembly GCA_034780655.1. Classification (NCBI taxonomy): domain Eukaryota; kingdom Metazoa; phylum Mollusca; class Cephalopoda; family Idiosepiidae; genus Idiosepius; species Idiosepius hallami. The sequence goes on along the minus strand of JAUZSX010302765.1, from coordinate 10,416 downwards.
AAATAATAGGTAAAAATTTCCTCAGTTATTTGCCTCGTATTTTTGGTAAATTTTTAAAGATATTGGAAAAAAATCAGAAAGTCCTTCAATTTCTATTGTAGTTGTTAAGAAGGAAGACCTCTCCTCAAGTGTTCAGGCTTAGATCAGTCTTCCTGTTATAGAGTTTTCTGTAATCTAAGACAATCTTGAGACTCCCAGTCCTCACCTTAGGGGATAACTCTACTGAGACTGTTTAACTGCTGGTCGTGGTCATTGCCATTGTTGCTGTTGAGTGCAAACAGTGAAAAAAAAAAAACTTTGAAATCGTAATTTATAAATTATTCACAATTTCAAATACTACTTAAATTGATACATTAGGTTCACATTTGATAAATTTTTACAAGTTGACCCGTCAAAAACAACTTTTTTCGCCGTGGAAACGGGTCAATAATACCTAGATTTATTTTTAGAAAAAAAAAAAAAAAAACGAATTTTATCTAGTCAACAAAAAGTAAAAACGAGTTAAATACAGAAAAAAAAATTGGTCGATCTTCTTACACCTGTGTCTGCTGTTTGCTATATCTTTCTTTGGATCCTGACTTACCAAAAAATTACTATTATATTTAGAAATTTTGTAGTGAGGGAAAATCCTTGTTGCAAAAACTATAAAAGGAATAAAACAATAACAGAGAATCGAATGTTATAAAATAATTCTATAAGAAAACGTAATGAAAATATAAGTAATAGTGATTCAAATCGTAAAGGTGATAGCGTTGTCAGGTGTAAGAAGAAAATGATGTCCAGCCAGCTCCAACTTTGTCATGATCACTTGCTTGGTCAGCGCAGATGGAACGAAGTTCCTGCTTGGTTCAGCAATGAAGGAAAATATGTTAAGGATAGTAAGAATATGAGATTTTCAGTGAAAGGAATATTGGAAATGAATGCTTAAAATAAATAAATAAAATACTGTCAAGTAGCTAGATAAGGGAGAAATATATATATATAATATATTCTTTTTTTTTTTAAGTTATGGATTATTTATGTTAATGTTCGTTTATTATTCATTAGTTGGGAATGAAAAAAAATTCTTTTTCTTTGTCATGTTTTTGTATTATAAGAAAAATAGTCGAATATAATGTCTTGGTCATAACTTGTCTTGAATAAAATTAATAGACCTACGCTGACAATAAATGATCATAAATTCAAAGCATAAAGAAAAATAAAAAAATTGAAATGAACGTACTAAAGGACGATATAGTTGTGTTTGAGTTTGCAATGTGAGCGTGTAATGAATTTGAAAGCATTAAAAAAGCGATTTTGATTACAAGAGAAATAAGTATTATTTTATTGATCTTTTCTTGAGAAAATTGAATTTTTGAATTACTCACACGTTTAACTGAAAGAAGATACTTTTTTGTTGTTTTTAGCAAAGAAGAAAATAGTAGGAAATAGAATGTAAATTGTTGAACTGTATATTTTTCTTTGTTACAGATAATAAGTCGCTTTTTGAAATATTAATCAAAATAACATGGTAGGCACGGCCACGGCTGAGAGAGGGGCAAATCGGTATTTTGACGGAGTGTCTCTTAAAAAATCTGCCAAAAATCAAGTAATTATCCAATAAATATAAAATTTTCACCGATTATTAAATGAAAAATGAAAATTACAACGGTGTAATTTTTTTTTTTTCAGAATCGATACATAATTTTTTTTTTTTTTGCTACACAATCTTGCCTTCTATATTTTGTCATGGTTAGCCTTTTAATCATTTTTTTTTACACATTTACCATGTGAGGGGAAAGATTAAGATTCTAGAAAAAGAAAAGAAAACAAAAAAAAATTACAACAGATTTTGATCAAGCCGAAAATCCGAATTTCGAATGCGTAAATTTATTTATATTTTGAAGTGTGGAATTCGTTGAATATGCTAATAATAATTATTTTAGTTTCAGAATATCATTAAAAATATATATTGTTTTATGAAAAACTGTACAATATCCATACCTTACAATCTTTAGAAATTAATTTTTTTTTTTTTTGTTACAGATTACAAACTTTCGAATATACCATTGAATAGAAAATGATTTAAGGGATACCTAAAAAATAAAATAAACAGAACATGAACATGACCAGAAGCAAAAAAATAGATTTTCTTTTTAACTTAAAAAAATTACAATTGAAGAATTTGTTTAACCATGTGGTCGAGTTCAAATCCCAGTCAAAACCATTACTCTCACTTTAGCAGCCTCGGGCAGATAGCTCGGGAGAGCAGAGCTCATCTAGGTGAGGGTAAAACCGAATATAAAAAGCCCAGGTATGAGCACGTAAAAATGGCCTTGTGCCAAACTTGGGGGTGCTCATCAAGTAAATATAATATTTCTATACGATAAAATACAATAGTTGTTAAAAAATCCGCTAGATGTCAGGCAGGCGTTCCAACAAATTTTCTGCCTTTACATTATCGTCTGCTATTCAAAGTTATTGAAAGATCAATAATGGATATTGGAAAGTAAATTCATTTTGTTTTTGAATAAAATTTCTTGATTAAAATATATTATTTTAAGAAATGCAAATTAGCTAATTTTCTTTAATACGTTTTACAATAAAAAAAAAAAAATCATTTACTTAAAAATAAAAACTAGATAAATTTAAAGCAAAATAGTAAAACATTTTTTTTTTCATTTTAATGAAGTTATTTAGATAATTTTTCTAAACATTTCTTATACACTTTTCCATTAAAAATTCAAATTAACAATGATAAATATAATACCAATAAATTTGGTTGATGTAAAAATATCAGGAAAATTCATTTTTACTTTACTTTTAAGTATATATATTTGGGAAAAATTTAAAGATTGACATAAAATGCGTTTGATGGAAAAAATATAAAAATAACGTAATATTGAAGGTATTTTCATTAACGGCATGTGTAATTATAATTTAATTGAAATTATTATTTTTAATGAAAGGAGGGTAGTTTGCTGATTTCGTTACATTAATTATTTTTTTAATTAATAAATATTTTTAGATGCGTATATTATATGGTCCTTCCTTCATAATTATGAAGGAGCTATTACAATGTGGCGTCCTGCCTCAAAAAGCGTAATTTTTCTTCCGTCTCTAAAATAAAAGAATTGGATTTATTTGAAAATAAGGTACTTATATTCAAATATTTTTGCATAAACTTGTAGACCATCATCGTAATTCTTACTTGGACAAAAGAAAATTATTTTAATCGATTCTAAAACTTTAAAAAATATTTAAACTTTGTTTACATTTTCGGTAAAAAATACGAAAAATTAATAAATGTTTTTTTAGAATAATTTGATAAGAAAAATCATAGAAAAGTATGATATTTTTCTGCTTTTAATAATAATAACATTCTGGGTTTTATCTTTCTGATAAAACCAAAAGTTTTCCAAAAATAATGAATTTTAATATATTTTAATTAGCTTAAAAAGTATCAACTGGCCTTGGTCGAAATGGCCGAGCCTAACATGGTACTTTGAAAAATATAACAAAATTTAGTGCTGGTATTTTTGCCAATCATTTCGTTTCTGTCCAGTCATTATTTCTAACACTGAAAATCCCCTTCACGACAATAACTCCTAAAAATTTAAATAAAAATATTTTTTATCGTAAACGGTTCAAAATTCAACTAAGAAAGAAGAGTTGGAAAAATAATCTTTTTTTTTTTTACTGCCATTTTTCTATTATTAATTAAAGGACGCCAGCCGACCAGATAAAAATGGATTATAATTTATATTTATATTTTTAAAAATATATTTTTGAGAGAGAGAGAACAAACACACTTACAAGCAGCAGAGTAATAATTTTCGGTATTAAAATCTTTTTTTTTCTTCCGTTTTTTAAAGGATTTTTATGCGTGAATTTTGAACGAAAAAAAAAATGGATGTCAATATTTTCTAGTTTCATCTATCTTCCATAAACACATTTTAGTTTTTTTTTTCTTCCTCCAAAATTGTTGAGTAAATTTGACTCTTGAATTACCCAAGTTATCGAACTTTAAACTTTGACAATTGAGCTATGCTTGTATATAGGAATAATTAGTTAAAAATAATTCAATTCTAAAAAAATAATAAAATAAAATAAAAAATATACAATAGTTGAAATTGAAGGGATTAAATTGTTTAAACTCTAAAGTCTTAAATAAAAATGATCTAAACAAAATTCACTGAAAGTTACTCACGTGGATGTTGCTAGTTCTTCATGATAATTTGCTTTTGAAGGTGCAAAAAAGATAATCAAGTTATTATCTTTTTTTCCCCCTCTGCAAAAACTAAACTGTTCGTCTCTGAAGTTAAAGTTTATTTAAGGAAAAAAATAATAATCACGCATGCGCAAATAATTTACCGATGAACTATTTAACCTGTACCTACCTGAGACAAAAAGAAATTAGAAGCTTGAAAGTTATCAAAGAGAGACTATAAAATAACAAAAGACGTTTTTAATTCAATCTGATTTGACCCCAGAATTATGACTGTCCTTTGCTGATCTTTGAATCAATCTTCCAGTTCTATTTTTAACTTGTTTTCAAAACAATTAAAATCAGTGGATTAGAAGAGGATATACAAATCTACAACACTTTCTTTAAACTAATCTTTTAGATAAAGAGAGACAAAAACAACCATTAAGACAAAACTAAATCTTACATAAACGCTTTCACTATATAATTGTGGTGCCTCTATCTAGATGAGGGCACCAAAACACAAATACCCATATCAAAATAAACATTGTTAGAATAAAAATAAAATTTTATTAGGAATCAAATGTCAGTAATAATGTTTACCCACAATTTTATTTGGGGTCATATAAACTAATATTTAGACTAATGTTTGTTTATGTAACAAAGAAAAAATAACATAAAAATAGATGGTTTTGCTAAACAAGATATCTCACTTTATAATCATCTAATTCTGAGAGTAATTGTTTTGTCTTTTGCAAGACTAATGGATCAGAAAATCCTTTAGAAGAACAGTCATTGGACTATTCAACTGGAAAAGATAGAAAAATAGAAATATATTTTCCTGAAAAGTATTAGCCTAAAAGTGAATACTTAGGACTGGTTAAGATTTGAACTCATACACTATGATTCTAAAGTTCAAGTACTTACAATTGGATCTAAAAACTTCCCCTTAATTTTTTCAAAGAACAATGGATATAGCATTGTTAGACTCATTTCCTCACACCAAGTTTTCATTAAGTTCCTGTTCTACTGTGATTATTTTTGTCAGGTTTATAACCTGGAAAAAAGTATGAATTTTTTCAGCTTATCCTCTTGAGATAAAATAGGATATCTAAAACTCTTTAGATCAGTATTAAATATTATATTTACTTGGAGAGCACCAACCCAAGTTTGGCACAAGGCCATTCACCTAGATGAGCTGCTTTCTCGAGTTAATGAGCCCCATCTGCCCGAGGCCATGGTTTTGACTGGGATTTGAACTCGCATAAAACGATTCCAGAGCCCAAGCTTTTACCAATGCTCCAGAATCGCTGCCTCAGATCAGTATTAAATATGCATGTAAGTCTCCATTCATTGCTTTTACACTTGGTATGTTTCCACTTTAAGGCAGTTCTCAACCAATGATTAGACTCTGGAATTATTGCATTTACCAGATAATATCAAGTCTGTAAATAAGCCATGTGAACTTGATCTCCTTTACCATATCAACTTCATGTTCAGTTGGTTTTGATATCTAGTATTAAGAAAATTGGGTTAGAATAAATGTAAAATGAAAAAGAACTGTAGCCAGGTCAGACTGACTTGCCAACCAATCAAACATTTCCTGAAGGCCAACACCTACAAAGAGCAACACATTCTGTCATTATTTCTTAGGAGCAAAAACACAAAAACACTTTCTTATACAGTATTCTCATTTTTTTCTATATCTGGCACTTTGTTATCTATATCATCAGATTATAAAAGAATTCTATGAACAATAGAGTGTATAACAACTGTAACTCTTGCCAAAAGTTTTGCAACACAATACAAAAGTATATAGTTTCAGATATTTTTTAAGCCTATCAAGCAACAAGAGTTGAACTTGAAGCTCTCCTATTTAATCCACAATTAACCATTTAAAATCACTAATTGAGCCTATGGCAAATCAAATAGATAAGAACTTGCTTTTAAAAATGGAGGAAAGGATAGAAAGTATTGAATTTACCATCAAAATTTAATATGCATCATAAAAACTTGGCCCAAATGTGGAGGAAATTGTCCTAAATGAAAATTAAGTATTTCTGAATGCGTCAATATTCTGGTTTGTGTCCACCAGGGCTTTATGGGGGGTGAAAAACACCCAAAAAGACATTTTTTGCTCCATAACTTTTAATCCATCCATGAGACTTTTCTGAAACTTGGCTAAAATGGGTTATTTAAAATTTCTGTCCAAAATATCATTATGTATGTATTTTTCTTTATGCGCCATTCACTGTGCACTCATAAGGAACCATGCATGCTTCACTTGTTATAATTAAGATTTAACTAACTAGACTAAACTGTACATCAATATTTCTTGAAAAAAATACAACAGTAAAGGTGATTAGGTCTTTCATGTTTTGGCACAAACAAATATAAGGTTCTGAAAATTATGTGCTTATTTTAATAGTAATGTATGAAATTACCATGCTTAAGACAATTGGCAAAGGTAACCAATTCCCACATTAAAAAAAAGAAAAATTTAATTTGCCCTCATCAATCTTCCAACTGAGACAATCATTACTTTTTAGTCTTTATGTTTGACATTTCTTGGCAAAGTTGGTCATTCATTTTTTTTTTTGCTTTGATAGCAAAACATGTTGATGGAGTAAGAAAAAAAGAAAAAAAAAGATACAAAACAATAAATCCACAAATGAATACACATAATCATTATTAAAATCAAACCTAAACGTCAATAACACTAGATTTTTTCTTCTGTGACCTACACTTATGTTAGAAAAAAATAGTTTAACAAATGCCTATACTCCCCTGAACTTTAAACTATTTTTCTCAACCACTGATGCTGCAGACTTGTTACAATTTAATATTAACAACACAATCTTTAATAAAACTTTCATTAATGGTCCTCAAGTCATAGTAAATAAAAAGCTGAATTGTAGTTGTTGAGATTTTTTAACAAAGTTATTCTATATACCCTAACATTAAGGACTGATACTGATCTCATGCTTAACGACTTAATTGTGAAGAAAAAAATCATTATTGGGTTAATCTTATTTACTTTTAGGATTTTATCCCATAGAAGTTATGCCTTGGGTTAAATCTAGTAAGAACAAATTTTAATCAATTTATAGAAATCCATTTTTTACAAATCATTAATATTGATCGTTAAATTTTTTTTGATGAAAAAGAAAAAACTAATTCACTAATAAAAAAAAATTTATTTAATAAAAATAAATAAATTTGAAGTTCTTTAACTGGTTGAAATTCAATATTCCACCCAGAAATGAATTATGTAAGAAAATTAAAGAAGACACACAGGCTAGGATTATGATAATGATACCGTCATCATTGTGGTTATGATGATTAATTTTATATTATCTCTGAAAAGGACTCACTCCTAGTGAAATGTTAAAACTCAAGAACTTTAATGATATAAGTGGCAATATAATTCCCAAAAAGCCATACGTTAGTATTAGTCAAGATATATATATATATACACACACACAGACAGACACACATTATATATATATATATATATATATATATATATAGGCAATAGTGGTGTCCCTGCAAATGTTTTCAGGAAAAGCTAGCTCCTGATAATGCTTGGAGGAGAATGAATTGATGCCTCCATAAGAGAAACGAAAATTTCCTCTGAGGCTTGTGAAGAGTATCCAGCAAACTGGACACATCTCCTTATGACTAACAAAAACCATTTTATTCACTTTCAACTTTTTTCAGAAGATGAGGC
>JAUZSX010302754.1:0-12934 GCA_034780655.1 Idiosepius hallami | reverse complement strand
CATATACTTAATAAATTTCAAAATGCATAAATAACTTTAACCTGAACCTAAAATAGGATGAAATGTAAATAAAAAATACTAATAACATCCATAATTGAAGAAAACAATAAAAATAAAACAATTAAGAATTATATTATAAAAATATTAATTATGAGAATATTAATAAAACTGCATTAAAAACTGTTGTTGTAAAAATAATTCCATTGAAAAAATTGAAACTGTCCAAAAAAAATTTTCATTCAAATATATATCTGATTATTCAATATAAATATTGCTTTAGTTTACAATTCAAAAAATATTAATTTAAATAAAATTATTCAACCGTTAAAGTTTTGTCACAAAAGTCAAGTTCATCGTCGTTAACAACTGACTCTAGATTTTGTCAGTTTTTTATGATGAACAAGAAGATCACTTTTTAACCAGACATTGCTTATAGAAACCCGGGCAACGCTGGGTTAATCTGCTAGTATTTATATAAAAACAAAAGAAAAGGGAAAACTAAAAAAAAAAAGAAAAGAAACTAATAATTAATGTCATCAGCATATTTATAATAATAAAAAGAATAAATATATTTATTTATTTACACATTTTAAAGTGTTTTGACCAATAAATGCCACAAAATAAAGAAATAACTGCATTAAAACTAATATTAACTAATCTTTATAATTTGTTACTCTAAGTTATTTTTTAAAACTTTAGGATCAATAACTCTCCCAAAATAATTCATGACTTGTCTCTATACACCAATCAATCAATCAATCGATTGTAATGGTTCCTTAGCCTTTTATATGTCATTAATGAAAACAATAGTGCTATCAACTTACAACATACATGATTATGAAACTAAGAGTAAAACACAAAAATAAAGAAAAAAGGATGTTCATGATTCTATCCTCTAAGATTAAAAATAGTCAAAACATGCTTTCATTCATTCATGTCAAAATGATCCACCCATTTTCCTAATCTTTTATAGAACATGAATTTTCTTTACAAGTTGTCTAAATATTTCTGTCTTGATTTGATGTCAATTCATTCACTTGGGAATTTACTTCTGCCAATTTGTTTTGACCTGTAATATAATATGCTTAGAGATGTAGACACTTCTATAAGCAACTTAGATCCATTTCAAACTTCAAACTATGACCATTGATTTATTTCTGTATTTACTGAAAGAAATAAGCAAAGATGTATGGGCCAGAATCTAAAATCTAATTTGATTAAGTCAAGTATTGATCTGACAGGACATAGTTTGAATACCATAAAAGAATGGATAGTAAATAAAAAAGGAAAGAAAAGAGAACAGGCCAAAGCCAGTAAGTAGATATATTTTAAGAAGAGGTAGATTCTGTTTGGGGAAAATAGTGAGAATGATAAGAGAAATACATGGGATCAAATAAGCACTTACTTTGAGCATCTGCATATTAGCATGGATTTCAGATAATAATTAGAATATTCTTTCTTTTTCTTTTTTCCTTTTGTTTTGTTAGTTTTTAAAGAAAAAATGCAGATTAGAATATCCAACTTCAATTACCAAAAATTAATAAAAAAGTGGACTGTAAGAGAGATGTTTGGTCAATTGAAAATTGTTAATACTCTCTCCAATAAACAATGGCTACAATAATAAGATTTATTAGTAGATAATAATATCTATAAATGGACCCTAGTAGCAAAAGTAGCAGTTATGAGGGTTTAAAGACAAGGGTATTATTATTATTATGTTGTTGTGTGGTAGATGTGACAGTAGTGATCGTAAGAGTAGGTTGTATGAATGGGAGGTTTGAGGCACTAGATTTTCAAAGACTTAAAAACACAACAACAACAGCAATGACAAGAGGACTGATGGTTTTGTCACATACAAACAGTGGTGGTCAAAGAAGTGCAACTAGTTTAGAAGAAGTTGAAGCAATTCTCCAAGTTGTAGTAGTAGTCTCAATCACAACAGAGAGTATGTAGTGCTAGTAGGAAAACCAAGGTGATAGCAGATGGGATAGGTTTCAGTTTTGTAATTTTCAGCACATACACAATTACTATACAAAAGATAAGACCAATGCCATAATACCAATGTATGTATAGATTTAAAAAGACCACATTAGTTCAAGCATGCTCTACATGGTCTACATGGTCACTTAATATTAAAAATGTTGTTGAGAAAATTTTCAACTCAATGCTATTCTTACATACAAAATGGTAGAGAAGCTTTTTTAATGAATTAACATCAGCCAACATTTTTTTTCTTTAAGTGTACTTACACACAAATACAAAAACACAGGCACAGATACACATGGGGAGGTCTACTTGGCCAAGTGGGTAGGCAGTCGGCTTTGGAATTATAATATGCAAGTTCAAATCCTATTCATTCCATTTGTATTCATAATTAAACTAATACCCTTGGGAAATGTATGAAACACCATATTTTCTCCAACTATGGGTTAAATAGTGCACTAAGATAATTAGGAAAGCCTATTACCTAGGAAGAAAATGTTTTTTATACTAAATTTTGTACTATACTAAATTCATTTCTAACCCATTTTCATTTTAATGGTTTTTATACTATATTTATTTCTGAAGCTTTTTAGACTAAATTAATTTCTAATGCTTTTCTTTAAAATAGTTAAAGAAGCCTATCTAATAGGATGACTCTACCACACATATGCAAATTTTAGTGGTCTAAATCATTTTTTATATAACTATCATAGTTTGTTTCTCAAAAGCTCTACCTATAAAAAGTCAGTTTGTTTTTTGTCTGATTGTTTTTTTGTTTAATAAAGAATTTATATTTAATATAATTATTTTTATTATTGGAACAACGCTTGTAAAAGAAAAATCTTTTTTTTTTCAAAAACACTTTGTGTTTGAAAATGAATTATTTTTTTCTAAATTTCAAAAACACTTCTCCTTTATTTATTTATTTTTATTTCTAAAACGCTTCTCCGTATCTTCTCTGTGTTTTGTTAAAAATGATTTTTTTAAGCAGCAATCTCCACTCTTTTATTGGTAAAATGAATTATATGGTCAAATCACGTTGGAGACTCTGGTTCCTGTTAGATCACTTAAGTTAAACAACATCGTGCCTGGTCACTAGTTAGATGGGTGACCATTTAAGAATACGAGTGTTTACAGTTTAATTTCTTGTTTTCTTTGGCTCGATCTAGCCACATGCAATGCTCGTAAACCACTGGCAATTCGAAACCGGATGTAGAACCCAATCAAACACAATTTGACTTTTATATGTATATAGATAACAAATAAAAATTGATCAAATTCTATCATCATGAATATCTGTCATACAGCAAATAAAGATGCTCTGTTTCTACAGTTCCAGGTGAGAATGAAGGTAAGGGTTTCAATCCCTTACAAAAGCAATAATAACTAAGTTTCCATTTCAAAGACTCATCACCTCAACATAGAGTAATGGAATGAAAACAGTGTGCCCTGCAAGTCGAATAAAGAACTCTACAAATTCAATGCCTTTATTGATTGCTTTATGGCTTGAATTCTGTAAAGAATTTCAATTCTGAAAGAAAGATTCTTGGCTTTGACCACTTGAAAAAACCCAAAATGTTCATTGATTGAAACATAAAAAAGAAATTAAGCTTTTTAACAAAATGTAACTACAATAACTTCATAAAGAGGATTAATCTGTTGAGAATCATTTGAACCCATAAAACATAAAGCATATGAAAAACAAACCAATGAAGAATAATCTGCTGACACTTATAGATTTTTAACCATTTCTACAAAAGATGAAAGCTTTATGACTCACAGGAGTAATAGTTTCAAAAATCAATCAATCTATCTTATTCATTATCCAGAATAGTGTAAAAGGTAGTTTTCATCTTTTACAATGTGTTCAGAAAGGTAAACAGAGGTGGAACTTTCTGCAGTGAAGTTATTTCTATTCATGAACCATTTAAGTGAAGAAGAAGAATCAAGTGGTTATTTGCAGCAAACAAACATTTCACTTTAATTTTCAATAGATTTTTCTGAAGAGAATTTTTTTCAAAGTAAATTTAAAGCTTAAGAAGAGGATAATAGAATTTAAAAATTATAGGAAAATGGTCACTTTTTGAATGAACTGTTTTTAGATTGTTATATGGATTAACTTTTTTTTTTCATTATTGTTTGAGGGTGGGATTAAAAGAGCAGACAAGGGTTGTTAAAACTTAATCAGAAACTTGATGACATGAATCCTAAGAAAAAAATCAAACAATAACATTTTATCAGAATACCAGATCAAATAAGCAAAGACACCTACACAAAATCTTTTGAAAATGCCATTTATCAAGCTAAATAAAAGTAGTCTATACAGATAAAATATGCAGGTCATTAAACAATCACATAGGACATTTGAAAGGCTTTCTATAAAGAAATCCCTGCAGCATATGAGCAAAATATTATTATTTATGATTACAATCAGTTTATCATAAAAAAGAAATCAAGGAGTGGAACTTTCTGGTTATACTTTTTGTTGGCATCATTCAAGATGGTTGCCAAAGTTCTGAAATGCTGAACAATGAAAACTAGCAGAGAGCTTCAAGTAGGTTTTAAAGCTAATATCATTTTCAAAGAGTAAATTCTATTAATAAAATGAATTACAAAACAAGCAGAGCTTTGTGTCACATTTGAGTTAAAAGGGAATTTTCTAGAATTGAGAGGAGATAAAATGTATTTGTAATTTTCATTCATTGGAAATAATCTATAGTCATTTTTTTAAATTTGATTCTTTATTGACAAAGGTTGAAGTTGTCAAGCTGTTTGAGAAAGTAATTTTTATTGTTTAACATGTTGCTAGGAATATATATATACTTGGTGAGCAGCCACAACCAAATTTGGCACAAGGCCATTTTTTAAGGTGAATGCAATGGTTTTGACTAGGATTTGAGCTTGCGTACTACGATTCCAGAGTCCAAGCTTTTACCAATGCTCCACCTTCGCTGCTAGAATGAAGTTTGGATATGCTTAAAATATCTTTATAATTATTTAATCAATCCATGATTATTGCTGATCACAATTCTTTAAACATTAAATAAATAATGGTTTATCTCAACAAAATGACATGTGCATTCATGTGGTCATATATTTAGCTTATTTAGTTTTGGAAACCCAAGAGTCACAATCTGTGATGAACCAAGAAATATCATTAGAAAGTCTTCATTTCATTTTTATCTATGGTTATCAATATTTATCGAAATGATCAAAATAAGTGGCTTCAAAGGAGAAATGTTTCACAGTCAAAATGTCTGTCTTTTCTGCCTCAATGTGTTTGTCTAAATTGACATCAAAATGTCATAGAATAAAGTTTTTTTTTAAATGAATAGAAATAAACTGATTTAAATTTAGTCTACATTGTCATTTGTAACTTTCAAAATCAGATATTTTTTTCTTCAAAAAATCTTGCTTTCTATTTTTATAGAAAGTTTTGACAGCAATAAAAAAAAAAACCTTTATGTTACTAAAGTAAACCAATGTTTTTTTGGGTTTTTTTAAATCCTGTCTTGCCAGAGAATGTAGTCTGTTAGTTTGATTCCAGTTCAATCAAAATAGTCTTAATCAAATTATATTTATTAAAAATAATTCTGACAGTTTTGACATTTCAATATGAAGAAAGACTAGATCAATTTCTTTTGGTACAAGGGGTGTTCCAAATGCCTCATATTTTTATATTAATGTTAATGCTCAACATATACTTTGGCATAAAATACATTTTCATACAGCCATATAGATATAATTTTACACAATGTATATGCTGTTATAATGCAGACACATTTGTGCTTTGCAAAGTGAATATTCTATTAATATAATTTTAAAAGAAATAGATTTACTTGAGTTCCACTTAATCAAAGGGTGAATCTGTTTATCATTTATAAATATTCCTGAATCCTATACTGACATTCAGCAGACAATCCTTGAAAAGAAACAACAATGAATAACTCCAAATTAATAATGTTATGGCTTTAGAATAATAAGCTAAACATTTATCATTTACAAAAATGTCAGAAGATCAAAGCTGCATGTTAAAAGAAAATAGCAAAAAATTAGACATTTAAATATGTAAGTGGGTTAATGGGATTGATACAGGGATGGATCTATTTATTGCAATCTAAATGGAACTAATATAAATTGTGTTTACTCTATTGGGATTTATAACCCGGATAATAAACACTCAACCAATAGTAGAACACATTTCCATTCTAATTGGCTAAGTGATAGCTGATGTGCTAAGAGAAAAAAAGATTAAAAAAATGTCCAATTATGGCATGTTAAATTATGTGTTCATTTTAGAAAATTCCTCTGAGAATTAAAGTTCAAAAGCAATAAAGTTTAAAAAACCAGATGCCTATATGACAAAAACAATATTTAGATTTAACTGTAAATTTTTCCAGATGAGTTTCAATAACACAGAATATTAGAATTTTATCTAAAAGCCTTACATTCTCTTTGCAAGAGCTGATTTGATAAAGAAATATTAGATTACATGACTCATATGAAGAGAATAAAATATTGGTAAAAGGTACAATAAAACCATTCAGTTTCATCTTTTAATTATACAAAACAAAATTATGAATACTTGCTGTTTATATTACGTTTTTTTTCCTTTTTTAATACAATTTTAATAAAATGCAAAAAAAATCAACAAAACTGTACACATAAAATATGAGGTAATTATTTACCCTAGTGATTGCAGTGGGTGAGTGGTTAAATGCTCCCACTTTAAAATTGCATTCTGCCAGTTCAAATCCTATTCATACCATCAGATTCCCTTTAAGTTGCTACAACAATATCTTCAGGTTTTGTTGTGAAATTATGTTCTTCAAGAATCAACAAGCAAATCATATTATTTACTCAGTCAAGCAGAGAACTACAATTTGAGATAAGGTCATATTATATGCTTTGTAATAATGCAATAATGGCTTTAAACAAGATGTTGAGTACAATGCAGTCCCTTAAAGATTTGATCAAGCAAATGGGAAGAAAGATTTCTTGTGTTATTCAAATGGACCAGCGTTTCAGATGAAGATGAGTTCAACAGAAAGTCAGCCAATTGTTGCATTTCATGAAGAGCAGGCTGAGACTAAGAGGTCATTGAGTGCATTTGGCAGACATTCAAGGGGAACAATTCTGTCCAATGAAAAACAGAAACAAAAATTTTAAAACGTTTAAATAATCATTAAAAAATCCAATCAGATAATGATCGAAGATTATTGAAATGCTTGCATGATGATAAAATTAAGGGAATACCACCAGGATACTTGGATCAAAGCAAGAAAAAGTAGAAAGGCATTATGATAAAGGACTATATCCACTTCACTATATATATATATATATATATATAATAATGATGATGATAAAGATCAATCTGTTGATGAATGTTTTTACAAATTTACAGTTAGAGTGCTGTTAGAGCATATATAGTAAAAGGTAAAAAAGTAGAAAGTAAAATCAAATCAGGAGTCAGTCTAATGGTCATGCAAGTGTGAAATTGATAGTCACCAGTGGCGGCCGATTCTTGGTTTGGATTTTACTTTCTACTTTTTTACCTTTTACTATTATATAAATGTGCCCATAAGTAATAAACGTTGGCACTAATATATATTCATGTTTTTTGTTTTTTCTAATAATTTCCTATCACATACTGTTGGGATTTACTTCCCATTTTTCTATCGTTCATATATATATATATATATATATATATACATATATATATATACAAAATTTTGATTATTGATTTTTTCAATCCTTTAGCTTTCTTTACTTTCTCATATAGAATAAAATTTAAAATTATATTCTCTTAATTTTTCCTATAAAATGTTTCTTAAAATAGTCATAGATAAAAATCAATTTATTTCTTCATTTTAATTTTAAGTTTTTTTTTTTCCATTTTGGTTTTCTCCAATTTTAAAAATAATGGATTAAAATTTCTTTTCTAATAGGAATCTTCTTTTTCTTTTCAATGTTTAATATTTTTAATCCCTATTTTTAACTGTCAATCTGTCTTTTTTATTTTTTATCATTTATCTTTTGTGTATTTTATTTTTGTTTTTAGTGAAAGGAAATTGTCCATTTGTTTATTTTCTCTCATTTATTTTACTTTTTGCTGACCTTCCCAATTATTTCAAAAGTCATTTCTGTTTTCTTTATTTTGGGATTTTGTCTTTTTTATTTTTATCATTTCATTCCTTTGGATTCTTTCTTTTTTATATATATATAGATCTATTCATTTATCTTCCTTTTCAATTCCCAATCATTTTTTATATGGTTTCCCTCCTAACTCAAACAATTTTTCTCTCTTTTAAACCCCGCATTATTTACATCTCTGTTTTTTTTCTTTCTCATTCTAACTCTCTCTAACTCTTTCTTGAAACCTCTCACTGATGCACAGATGTGCATAAAGCAATCATAATTACTAAATCATTTCCCAACTATGGCTGCTTTTGCAGCAGCTGTATGCAGGAATAAAAGCAACATCAGAAAATCAATATATTTTTTGTTATGAAGGCAAAATTGATTAATCGGTTGATTGATCAAACCCACATGGTTGAAACTGAAGAGGGACATGCTTTGCAAAGAAAATACATTCTGGAAAATACAACATTCATAAATCTTAATAACATAAAAGATGTTAAATTCAAAAGTTGGACAAGATTTGAGGATTTCTTTTCTGAAATAAAATTAATGGGATTTGAATTTGTGAATCCATAAAATAGGGATACATTTTTTTAGTTTTTAACTGGTCTTTCTTATTCTTTTATGGTTTTTATTCTAAACAAACTATCATCAAATGAATTAACAGTATTTATTTTAGAATTATAAAATTAAAATAAATTCAAGTTTTTTTCTAAAATAGAGATATTTTATTTTGAAAAATAATTTAAATGAATTTTTTTGTAAGATATTTCATTGAATTACAGTAGCAATTAACTGTAACTTATAAGAAGAGCCTTGAAGGGACCGAAGCAGTGAGGTGACAAAAGTAAAATGGTAAAACACTTGAACACTGGATTCTTATTATATACGTTTAAATCCCAATCAGAACCATTACATTCACTTTAAGCTGCGTGAAACAGATGAGACTTGTTAACTTGGAGGAGTAACTCATCTACATGAAGGAGATTAAAAAATCCCACGAAGACCTCGACACCAGAATGAACAAGCAGTTGGCACAAGAAGGCAATGCCTGTTAGGCAAGTTGCAAGTGGGGCCTTGGTAAGTGCAACCTGAATCATGGAAGCTGCTTGTATCATTCTTCTTGAGCCAAGGTGGAAGCAATGTGGGCCAAGTGAGGTTGTGTAGTCATCCCAACCAACTAAAACAAAATTGAAGATGTTACTGAAAGTATCCCATTTTGAGAATAAGATATAATGTGGAACGCGACAGCAGAGATCAACTTCATTCCAACAAAATAAACTTCTAAAAGTGTTTACAGCTGTGGAAGAATCAGTGGGCTAAGTGTCTGCAAACACAATGGGCCTACTTTGAAGGGGATTACGGTCGAAACCCCATCAGGTATTTGAAATAATTTTCTAGCCTTAGGTTGGATACTTATTAGGTAGGCCTTGTATGAAGTATTTAGTATTATTATAGAATAAAATCATATAGTATTATTATGACATAGTACCACACCACTACTACTACTTCTATTATGGTTATTATTATGATTATTATTAATATTATTATTATTTATTAAAGTAAGAGATTTTAAAAGGAGATGGAAATCTTATATTTGAAATGAAAGTATTTATTGAAACAAGATGGAAGAAAAAAAATCAAATGAGGAAAAGTTTTCTGTAAAGAAATGATTGCTTTAAATTTAGAATTCAATTATCCATTTTCTGGTTTTTATCTTTATATTTATCTCTTTAATCTACTGCATCTGGATTGATGGTGAAAAGTTGTGATTTGTGTCCCATCAATTATGCTGATCATTTATAATGTATTCGTTGCTTCAGGTATATTTTAAAATTATGCAGAATGTTGTGTAATTAACTTAAGAAAATGAAGACAATCTATTTTTCCTCTAATTGATTCCATTCTTTCTATCATAACTAAAAATAGAATAGTAAAAAATATGTTAATGAGGCATAATCTTAAAAAAATGTGCCTGAAGGATTGAAATTTGTGGGAATAAAAATAATTTACTTTTTACATAAATTTTGCCTTGTTTGATGGATTCTTTCTTGGCAGCAAATGAACCTTAAGAGTCATTTAATAAAAAGAACAATTATTTCATTGATAAACTTATTTCCTTTGTTAACAGGCTGTTCAAAGAGCAAACTCATAAGAGTTTTATTTTATGTAGTATTTAATGGAAACACGTTCTTTGCTTTTTAAACTTCCACATAAAATAATTTTTAATCAATTCTTTTTTTTGTTGTTGTTTTTCCTAATAAATAATCTACACATCAACAATAGAATTGGGTTATTCCAAATATGAATTCAATCCGATTTTTTTTTTAAACTTGTTATTACAGTTTTTAGTTTTTGGTGAAGTGGTTCTTATTTTAAGGTTATTTTAGATGAATCTTTAGTGATAAACACTGAACTCATTTGTTGAAATTTCTAAAGGCATGAGACTATAACTGTTGTTATAAGATGTACTTTGAATATTAATTGCATATTTCTATATATAACGGAAACACCCAAATCCCCAAAAAATAATAAGTAAAAAAGTAATAAAAAAAATAATAAATTAATATTAGAAAAATATAAACTACAACATTTGAAATTTAAGAAAAAATTAAATGACCATTTCTTTGTTGATCTTTATTTTTCATTTGTCCAGAAGTGAACTTTCAAGTTAACTTTAAACTGCCCTTGTATTCATAACCAGCCATAGTTTGGTCGTTTAAATATTATATTCTCAAGAGACTTAAAACATTGGCTTTGTTTGTTTGATAATGAATTAGTTTAACTGTTAGAAAAAATTGCATTTGGAAAACTTCAAATTTTCTATAAAAAATCTAAAACCAAACTTCAAAGCAGAATATGAATCATTATATTGAACTTTTTGATCTTCTCAAAACCATTACGTTTAGAATAAGAACTGATAGCATGCTGAGTACTGTAGATGGCACCCAGCTAGGTATTGGAGCCAGCAAGAACCAGTGAGATCTCTTCCTTTATTTCCCATGATCCTCTCTGCATCTGTTTCTCTTTCAAGCCAGCCTAGCAACAAGTTAAACAATTGGAAAACAACTCTCAAAAGCATCCTTGGTTTAGTTAGATAAGAAAGTCTTATGCATTCAATAATATAGTTTAGTGATTAAAAGTATCTCAGTTATTTTGTTTGTTTCTGTTTGTTGTTGTTGAGCAAGAAGACCTCTCATCACCCATTCAGGATTGGATCAGTTCTCCTGTTGTTATAGCATTTTTCACAATCTTAGAGTATTCCAAAAAACTTTGGGATTAACAAGGAGGTCCTTACCCTAGGGAATAACTGTAAGTAAGGATATGCCTTAGTTCATATAGTCTATTGGGGAGGGAGGTGATGGGGGAGAGGAGAGGAAAGGTCTTTCAGTTCAAATGCTAAATGCATTCGACTGATCTTGCCATGAACCGCCGAACAGCCTGGTAAAGTACCTGATATTTCTAAGTGGTCACCTATCTTAGTACTAAATAGGCTTTATATTGCTTATATTCAGTGATCTGACAAGAACCAATGTCTTCAGTGTGATTTGTCTGTTCTGCTTTTGGTTTTTCAATGACTCTACAATATGAAAAACCACTAAAGAAAGTATAATTGGCAATATTGGATTTAAGAAAAGTACAAGATCCTGAGATCCCAAGAAAAGATAAATAAACAGCTGGGAAATTAAGTATGTAAGTAAAGAATTTTGATAAGTTTTGCAAATTCACTAAAAGAAAGTGAGGATTATAAAATGAAGGAAAAGTAATGATAAAAGTTCTAGAAATGTAAATGATAGAAAGATTGATCTCAGAAAAAATGATCTCAAAATTTCACTCAAATACAATAAATTTATGATGAATTAAAGTTATTTTTTGTGGATTTGATAATGGTGACAAAGATGTGAATGACTAAGCGTGATCCAGATGCAAAAATGGATCGATTTCTTCATCACTGCCAAAAACGCATTTTTTGTACAACATTTGTGTTTGTTTTACAGCATATCAACCTTTTTAAGTAATTTAATGCCGAGAACAATAATTTAATGTATACATATGTAGTTGTTTTTTAATAACACAATGTTCACTATTTAACCCATAGCTGGAGGGATTGTAGGGATTTATACTTTTTTCAACGGTGTTAGTCCTATTATGAACACAAATGGAACAATTGGGATTTAAACTCACATACTAGAATTCCAAAGTCCAACTGCCTACCTACTAGGCCTACCTACTAGGCCAAATGGACTTCTCCTTTTTAAATCGTATTGAAAATTTAAAAATGAATTCGTTTTAAACCAAATAAATAATATAAATTTTCTTTAATAATTTTTTTTTTTGGATATTCTTTGAAGTTTTTTTGTTTTTATAAAAAGTAATTTTGTGTCTGCGCTGCAAGAATTACCATCTTGTTTCAGGATAGGAATAAAAGAAAGACAATAATAACCCATTTTCCTAAAAATATCAACTATAAATAGAGTCATTGGTATTGTAGTCACTGATTCAAACAATTTTCAAATCTATTTTTTTTTAATTTTTGCATGATTTTATGAGACATGGAATATACAGACTTTAATGTAAATACTATTATGTAATATCATATAAATCATATTCTTAGTTAAATATTCATTATATTATTTAAATATATCAAATGTAAACCAAATAAAATTTTTCATACTATTTTAAAAATAAATCTTTAAAATCTATTATTACTTCTCACCATTAAAAGCTTCTTGTTAAAAATGATAAGTAAATTGGAATAAACAGGTAAGGCAAAATCAATTAAAGAAAAGAATTATTGATTATATATATA
>JAUZSX010302743.1:0-12934 GCA_034780655.1 Idiosepius hallami | reverse complement strand
GGTGAAGGGTAACACCGAATATATAAAGCCCGGGTAAGAGCACGTAAAAATGTCCTTGTGCCAAACTTGGGTTGGTGTTCCCCAAGTAAATATCATAATAAAATATACAAAACATTGGGAAATTTTTAATGAATATTCACATTTCTGCACGTGTATATTTATTCTAACATAGTATATTTACAACATAACAGCTCGCTGAGCCTGGACACTCTCTTCGTGTTCACCTAGTTCAGTATAACAGCAACTTTTTTAAAAGAAAAATATATCAATGTAGGAATATAACAAAACGGATGATAAAACAATAGGCGAATATAATAAAGTGCAGCAGAGCCAAGAAAGAATCAATAAAATAATCATTTGTTTCCAGAGAAGGAAAACAGAACAACTTACGGCGTTTCCTCAAGCCTAGTGATTGGCCTATCTATCATTGTTCACACCATCGTAGCCCGAGGCAGGAACGAGACAGCGCCTTGTCAAACTCCTGAGCGAACATATACTGGAAGAGACGTGTTCTAAAGAAATAGACTACCAATATAAAGATGTAAAGAAAAAAAAAACAGTTGCGTGAAATTAAAACAAATTAAAAAAAGATAGGTATTTTCTTGTTATATTAAGTAAAGGCTTAATATATAGAATGCATCTTGTTTTCCCTTCACTGAATTATTTTCGTGAGCGGAATTAGCTTTTTTTGTTCAACGAAGAGAAAAGACGAAATCTAGAGTCAAATTAATATAATTTAATTAAAAAATAATTAGTGCATCGATCCGTGTCAGTTTCTTCCCATTAATGTAGGAAGTGAAATAATGATACATACACTAATATCAATATAATGACAAAGATAGAAGAGTTGTATAAAAGTTAAACTTATGAGCGTATAAATCCAATAGTTTAACAAAATATAACAAAACTTATTTTGGTATATCAAATTATTTTTTATACTATATTAAATGGGATATTTATGACTACAGACTCAAAAGACGATATCAATGAACATTTTTTATTCCTGTGACGTAGTAAGATAGAAGAAATAAATTAAAATACATGCCTGAATGCCATGCTATTTTTCCTTAAACTATTTTCCTTAAACTCAGATGCTGCACGTTTGTGAGACCTTAATAATACCAAGGGTTGCTTTACTAGAACTAGAATTTTAAGATCTATTTTTGAATCATTATCCTGATTTTTTATCATTGTTAATTATTCAACTTCTCAGGACTCGTAGCAGAACTTTAGATTTAGTATTTCATTCAATACACAGTAGTATATTGTTCTGTCTTTTAACTATGACCGGGTAGCGATTTTAAGCATTAAAATATATTGGTACTTATTGTACTTTAGTGAGAATGAAGCCTTCACCTTCAGATAAATTAACCCTCTTTTATCACCAATGATCCTGCTCAGGACCCATGAGGCAATGGATGAAAGCGTATTTTGCTTAAAGATTCAGGTATTTTGAAACTAAACTTACTTACGGATTCTAGGGTATATTTATAAATGTAAGTCACTTTTAAAACAACGAATATTGCATTTATGAATCATTTCATTGCAGGTAATGAGGATAGTTACTTTAAAAAATGAGTAAAAATAAAATTGGTTTATGTATTCATTTCTTGTAGACTGTTTCCAGAGGCTTTAGCCAACTTAAGCTATGGCATTGTTCAATTGATTAATCACGACCCTAGATAGCAGCATTAGTACTCTGCACTTCGAAAAAAAAAGAAATGTCTGAAGATAGCGGTTTCAATTGGTACATTAACAGGACAGAAGCTTAGTTGACCAATACGTGGCCTGACAGACTACGACTATGGGAGGAAGTAATTATTAGAGATACATTTACAAGACTCGGCATATTTAACCAATGTCGTGGGTAATCATCTGAATAATCTCTGAGGATGAGTGGGCCGAAACTTGGTGTAACAACAACTGAAGATGAGGATAACAATTTGCAATAAATTAATTTATTACAAAGCCTCATCTAAAAAGATTCCACTCTACAAAATATAGAATTAGTGTTTATTTGATAATATGGTAGTTCTATTACATTGGTTTTACAATTATTTCGAAGACAGGATTATGTGAACTCCACTTGGCCAAGTGGGTAGGCATTCGGATTTCGCAATCGTAATATGTGAATTCGAATCCAAGTCATTTCATTTACATTCATTATTAGACTAACACCTATGAGAAAGTTATAAATCACCACATTCCCTCCAGCTATGGAATAAATAGTACACATTGTGTTACGTGTGGGCAAAAAGAACGTTCATCAAAAATGATTGTTCTCGACATTAAATCACCAAAAAGTTTAATATGCCGTTAAACAAACAAAGAAAGGATTTGGCGTTTTAACATTTAATTGTTCCTTCATTTTGTTCTGATTGTTTCCTAATACATTTTTTTGTGTAAAATACAAACTCTGTATTCTGCAATGTGTCCGATGCAATAAAACCATTGAAAGATTGTCATTAACGATACAGGAAATCGTTAAAAGGGTTTTTATGTTTAGAGATTTAAGCTTGACATTGGTGAAAAAAGCTCCATTAATCGAGAAGAGATGAGACTCATTTGACAGTTTTATTCCAAAGCTTTAGTACAAAAAAGATTTGTCAATTTCAAGTCATTGTTTGTTTTTAATATTAGTTGTTGAGTCAGACACTAGTCGATAATTTAGATAATAGCATTAGCACTGTTTATCATTTGGGGTTTTATAATATGCTTTTATTAAAGAATATTCTTAGTGTTACTTGACTATTTTGTGATTTAATAATTTCTTTTACTTATGTTGTTAATAGTAGGGATGAGAAAAATACTTTGATTAAAAATATTTTTGTTACAGCTGTAATATTGTCATAACCCTATTTGTGCTCAGTGGATTATAATTTCCCTGCTCTATGACATTCATGAAATAATTTCAGAGCTCAACTTGATAAATAAATACGTGTGTGTGTGTGATTTATGCGAATTTGCCAACGGAGGATAGGAATCCTAACATATATGAACGTTGTCTCTAATCTCTTAGATCTTCCGTGGGATTAATCAAATCAAGTATGGTTATTCAGCATTACCTGGCTTCCAATTAGGTTGAACTTAACTTATAATGTCTTATGTTAAAAAATATTTGCTATTTGCTTATTGGATAAGCACTCTGGTCCCGGAATCGCTATAGTCAAGCTGGAATGTTAATCATGTTTACATTTGAATTATTCTTTGGAAAGGTTTGAATCTCAATTTTCCGCTATCTTTGGGTTAAATAGTTACTCACTTAATTAAAATATTTTATTAGACGCTTGTGAATTCTAAATTTCCTTAAAACTCGTTATATTAAATCAGAGTTGAATTCAATGGTTAGAGCTGGCTTAATCCTAATCAAGGTCATTGCTCAAATATACACACACATTGCCTTAAAGCCAACAGATGTGAAACAGCCAGTGCTAAGAAATACGAAGAATGCTATTTATATTGAACTAACGAAAAATAATCCAAAACTTAGTGGCTCTGAAGCACTTGATACAATAATCAGAATGAAATGAATAAATGACTCATTAGTTAAAATTAATTCATTTTATATTCGTAAATAATTTTTGACAGTTATCAGTCATCCCAGATAAAAAAAAAATATTTAAAAACAAAGTATTTCCTACGTTTCGATTTGTCTTCAGTGCTATAT
This sequence comes from Idiosepius hallami, assembly GCA_034780655.1. Taxonomy (NCBI): domain Eukaryota; kingdom Metazoa; phylum Mollusca; class Cephalopoda; family Idiosepiidae; genus Idiosepius; species Idiosepius hallami. The sequence goes on along the minus strand of JAUZSX010302743.1, from coordinate 9,267 downwards.
ATAGTAATGCCTCGTACGTGGTTCAACTTTAGACGGGCGTAGCAGAATGGTACAAGAGAAGAATAAAGATTCACTTTATATATGCTTCATTTTATCAAGTTTTTCCTCGTGTATATAGAAAATTAATGTTCAAAATATTTGATAGAGAATAGTGCATGCACCGATGCTATCATTTACCAAAGTGCAGTGTGTTGATATTATTGTCCTAAATATTGGGATGAATATTGCCTATTATCTTCTTGTTATGGCTATACTATGGTTAAAAAGAAATTTTCAAAAGTTCTTTGATAAGATAAATAATTATATTTGGTCAGTTGTGTGTCACATTTTAATAAAGCTTTCAGTATCTAATGTGTACGTGCCAACAGGTAGGGCATTTAAAATGTGGTGAAGTTGCAGAATTCTAAGTTTAAAAGTAGATGACCAAAAATGGTTTACTGTACTTGACAACACGTTACTTGGATGTTATTTGGCACAGTAAATAAATACTGAGATTTCGTAATCATGATAATCTCGTTCAAATATATATTCTCAAGTCTGAAGGTGATCAAAATCGGAAACTTTCTTGTTGTCATTGGGAGTTACAGATTTTTAAAATTATCTAGCGATTGCATGAAGGTTTGATCAGCTAAAGTCTGCCGAAACGTTGTGAATATATAGAAAGACGGCCGAAACGTTGTGAATATAACAATGATAAGGATGAGGACAACAGTCCAAAAAATAGTTGAACTGAAAAAGAAAGAGGCGTTAATCAAATTTAATTTTTCGGCATTAAATGACAGTTTGTTGCAAAAGCAACTGACTAGTTGAAAAATTATTTCGTTATCTCTAAAGAACACAGGGGCATTTTGTTTTCTTTTTTAAAATTTCTCATTTCTTCATAATTATGCATTTTTTAGTTATAACTTAAGAAAATATTTATTTCTCTCACTTCAGAGTGTGATCTACAATAACAATTAAAATAGAAAACAACCCAGCTGCTAAAAAACATTAATTCCTATCAGTAACAAGACTGTTTGATCGTTCTGTTCTTGTTAGATGTTTTGTATAAGTTTCAGTAATTCAATTTTTAGTCATTAGATTTTTAAGCTTTTTTTCTACTACTTAGTTTCTTATTTAATTGATATTTTTGCACATTTATTTATTTTTATTTTCTAAGGTAATACTTCGACGTGAGATCAAAGAAGTCAAGCAAAAACAACGAAAGGTGGTGATTTTGTTTTAAACTTAATGACATTTACGTGTTTTAACAAAAGAGGTGAACGTTTTACAACTTAAATTTTTATTATCTTTCTGTGAACAACTTCTATAGAATTAGATCTATCCAAGAATAAATACCAAAAAAGGCATGAAAGCCGTATTTAAAAATTGATAAATTTACACCTGATGTGTTCCATAATGGTCTGGTGGTTAACATTACGAGAGTATCACCCAATTTCAAACCCCAACCGGACCATGAATTTCTTTTCTGAAAGTGTAAGCCGTTATAAATGAAGTAACCTAGTACTTAATGGAATTCAGATTATGTTATATAAATTTTAAGAATATGAAGACAAGGAAACTTTAAATCTTTTTCATTTTATACGTGCTGTTCCTCAGATCATGTTTCTGATAAAGGAATTTCTGAGATAGAATTTTAATAAAGATTTCTCATTAGCTTTATTGTTCTATCTTTTCTTACTATTTATATCTATGTATAAACTGGGTCTAAAGATTATTTGCAAAAGAGGAATTGTTAAATATTTTATGTAAAAATACAAGGTATATAATATGCATCTATTATTATCCATTATTATCATATCATATTATTATTATTATTATTATTATCCTCATAATCTATTAACTTTTAATTTAGGGTTTGCAGAACTGCACTGATGAGAACTAGAGGCCGAAATAGGCATGTATACAGATTGCAAAAATATCTTATATATGTATTTATTGTAAATAATATATATATATATTTAATGTGTGTGTGTGTGTGTATGTGTGAATGGTCAGCGACGGTGGAGCATTGGAAAGTTTTCGGGCTCTGAAATAGTAGTACGTGAGTTCAAATCACAGTAAAACAATATCTATTGACTTTACCTTTGACTGCCTCGAGGAGATGGGGCTGCGTTAACTCGGGAGAGCATCGCATCTAGGTGAAAGGCAACTCTGAATGCAAAATGTCTAGGTATAGATAGCACGTTAAAATGATCTTGTGCCTAACTTGGGTTGGTGATCGACTAAATAAATATAGTGTGTGTGTGTGTGTGAAAATGCTTGCGTGTATATTTATGTATGGTTGTTATCATGCATACGCTAAAGTATACGTATATATGTATGGGTGTATATGCATGTTTGTTATTTGCATATATAAGAATTAGCCCTCACATAAAGATAAACCTTTAGATCTTGTTAACTTACTCGATTTTTACATCCTTTGATGTAAATACATTGCTCTTTTTTATCAACTAATTTTCGCTTGATAACTCACTTATCTGAGACGAATTGTAAGTAGAGCGTACATGTGTGTTGTATTGACGCTTATCTTCGCTTTTAAATTGTATAGCACGGAATTGGTAATCTGCATGCGTGAACACATTTAGATATCTTGACTTTACAGATGTTCTTCCTCTTAAATTGCTCGCTGTTCATTAACTCCTTCCCACTCATTCATGAATTTAGAAACTAAAGAAATAAGCAAACAGTACATGGCATACGTCCGTCTCTAGAGACGATTGATATATGCGCCCCGTGTTGATTATGCAGCTGGAACATCGGCACTGAGGTGGCCTTTCAAGGGCGCAAGACCTGGGCAACGTTTTTGTGGGTCTCTGATTCTGCCCATTTTCTAGTACCAACCTCTCAGCCTTACCGGCGAAACCCAAAGAAAAGCAGAGCAGAACGTTTGGCACCAAGTTGGCTGCACGTGCTACCAGAACGAGCTGAGTACAGTTTTGGACTGCCTTAGGGAATCCAACTCTGGAATTTCTTTCAGGGTTTACTCCCTTAGCCTTTCTTGAGTTCAGGTAATCCACAAAGCAGTGGAGGTTTGTACTTCAGACTTTTTCTTCTCCTAGATGCCCGTCTTCTTAAAAACTAAGGTTTCATCTACCCAGTGGGTTTAATAGCTCCCCCAGATACTAACCGGAGTATTTTTCCTGACCAGTTCGATATACATACATTTAAAAATCAAGAATACAAGAGAAAAGTTGTTCTAACATAAAGATAATTGATAGTTTAACGACTTATTCAAAGAAAAATGTTGAAGTAGAGTATTTCCACAAGAAATACCTTGGACTATAAATCGTTCCGTAACCTACATTGCTTGAGCTCAACAGAACTAGTTCAACACTGATACATATCAATTGAATCATCTGTTTGTAATTTTCGGATAGATTGCTTTGGGAGCGATAGATATTTTCATTTCAACAAGCAATAATGGCGGAAAAGGAATATTAAAAAAAAAAAAAAAAAGAAAGAAACCGGAAGTTTCGTGTACCATGCATGTTGTGGAGATTGTTCATTTGTGTAGTGCAGGAGTTTAGAGCAATTAGGGGTGTCTTAACCATATAATGCAACTCTCTCAAAATGGCTTCTTTCCAAAAAGTAGATGAGTTGAAATATTTTGATTTTAGTTTTTATGACTTGACTCGGCATGAAATTTAAACCCCATCATCCCTTAACTACCACAACAACACCAAAAAAAAAAGTTAAATCTCATTCGAGTATTTAAGACTGACTATTATTAGACGGCATTGCGACTCGCTACAATTTTTTTGTCCAATGTCAGAGTTAAATTTAGATTTGCCTTTCGAAGTATCGCAATCCAAAGACAGACAAGGGAAATGATTGGATTGTAAAAGAATTTGTGATGCTGATCAATTTATTTTACATAGTAATCGATTTTCTATGAGTTTTGATTGGATTAGATTGTGATTAAGACTAAGAGAAAAAAAAAGCACGGTGACTGTAGAATGGTGGTTGGAAGTCAGGGCGTGGTTTGGGGTTCTGAAGAAAAGAATTCTGAATGCTAAATAATGAGTTAAGAAAAGAAAAAAAAAGCATCATGGGTAAAAAATGAAATACAATGCAGGCCTGATTGACAAAAGTAGTATAAGAAAATATCAAGAAAAGAAACCTATAACATTGCCATAGAAATCTTTGCTTTATCTATTAATGATTACCTTCTCTCTTTGTACGTGGAAAGATTATCAGTAAATATTTGTTCAATTGTGTTTTACAGCATATCAACCTATTTTAGATCATTTAATGCCTAAAATCATTTTAGAGAAACTTTCTTTTTTTTATCCATATATGTTTTGAATGGCATAGTGTGCGCTATTTAATCCATAACTAAAGGGGAAGTGGGGATTATATACCCTTCCCAAAGGTATTTGTCAAAATGTGAACGTAAACAGAACTACTTGAATTCGAACTCACGTATTAAGATTCCAATTTACCTATCCATTGACCCAAGTGGACATGAAAATATATCAGTATTCAGATCAAAGAATCGAAGGACTTGATTTCAAGTCCCATATTCTGTGATTGCTGTTGAGCAGGGAGACCTCTCCACACACGTTAGGTCTTAGATCAGCCTTCTTGTTATTGAGTTTTTCCCAATTGCAGACTATCCTGAGACTCCCATTCCACACCCAAGGGGGTAACTCTGAGGACGTTTATAGCAGCTCGTCAGTTATTGTTAGAGAGGGGGAAAGGGAGAGGAGTAATCTTTCAGGTCGAATGCTTTATGCGTTTAATTTATCATACCACGAACCATCGACCAGGCTGTACAGTAGCTGATATTCCTATAAGGTCAACCTTGTTATGACTGAACAGAGTCTATGTAGCTTAACTTCGGTAATCTAATGAAACTTGATAGTACAGATTCTGTAGTACAATGGGTAATTAATGGAACCTTGATATCAGGATAGGCAAATTAAATTTTTACTCATTCTATGGAAAGCTCGTCAACACTTAGGTTAGTATCAGTAATGAAAAACATTAAATTCCCGAATAAAAAGTATTAAAAGTGTAAAATCTTTGGTTTGAATCACTTCTTAAAAAAAAAAAATATCAAATTTCACTAAAATTAAGTAAATAATAAAATCGTAAAAAAATTAAAGAAAAAAAAAATTCTTCAAATCTCCTAAAATGTATCCAAATAGTAAGAACTGATCCGAGTGGTACTAAACATGAAATTTCCCGAGAAAAAAAACTTATGCAAAGTTAAAAAATTAGATTAAAATCTTATCCAGAAAACTAGTCAAATTTCATTATAATTGTAAAGCCGGTCATTTAATAACCTCTTAAAATTCATCCAAAATAATAAGAACTGTTCTATTAATAATGAAAAACATTCAATTTTCCAATAAAAAGAATTACATATGTAAAAATTTAGCTTCTGTTCACATGACCTAAAATGTTGATAAGCCATAAAATAGAACCAAAACAAGCTAATTGAACGTGCGATTCCGGAGGGCAAGCGCCTAACCCCTCTTCAAAGTGGCTTACACTTCGGTTTGCTAAGTTAAAGTCAACCGTTTCAGTGATTACATAAGTCGATTTTGTTAGTTTAATTATGTGTATCACAGTAGTTTGTGCATGTTAAAAATTTGTATGAATTCTTTTAGCATTAACAAACCATGATCGGCTTTATTGACCAAAACGTTGTGAATATCACAATGATCAGGATGAGGACATCAGTCCGAAAAAAAAGTTGTACAAATTATCATGTCTGAACCCAAGGATTCTAAACAAACGCTTAGTATTTGAATTCAGTATAATATACATAATTTCTATCTTATCTCCATAAGAATTTATTCACACACTTGACTTAATTTTTTTCCCTTGTTTTTTGTCATATTTTCTTTTCTTGTTCACAATTTTTCTCATATAATTGCCTATGTCACTGTTACTCGGTATCTTTTATCTAATTCACGTACGCTCTGTCCCTCATTATAAAAACTAACTTCGTTCTAAATGATACCATTATGTTTATAACTGTCTTTATTATACTATTTCTCTTTGTCTCCAAACTCTATCTTTGTCTGCTATATCAATTATAGAAAAAAGAAAAGATATTAAGAATTAAAAGAAAAGTACTTAGAAATAATTATCCAATACTTTTTGTTTGCAACTCCATTTTAACCTCAGCTTACATTCTTAATAACATGTTGAATGGTCTAAGCTTCTTTTTTTATTTGATAAATTTTTATATATTACTATAAGTATTGCAAGTCATTGCTAGGGCACTGGGGACTTGCAACTAAGGCAATTAAGGAAACCTAATATATAAGAATTTAAACAGTTCATGCATTTTTATATTCATTTCTAATATTTTAATACAAAATTCATTTTAATGCTTTTTATACTAAATGCATATACTTTCCTACTTAAAGCATTTTTGCACTAAATTCTTTTTATGCTTTCTCTTACTAACTTCATTTCTAAAGCTTTTATCTTAAATAGTTAAGTACCCTGTTATTGAGAAGGGCGGTAGCGTACATATGCAAATTTTAGTGAAATATAACAATTTTTTGAAATAACTGTCGTAGTTTTTTTTTTTTTAAAGAGTTCTACATATAAACATTTTTTTCTAAATTTAAAAATTGTGGTTTTATTTTCATAGAGCTTCTGGATGGAGGGTCTCATACATTGACAATCTGTTTTATATAGAGTGACATAGACTTCTGCGCCCGGAGTAAAGTTAGATGTGTCTAGATAAAAGGCTCAGTGAATATTCAAGAACATTAAACACAAAGTATCTCACCTTATAAGATAAAAAACATATATTTATTAAATATATTAAATTAAAATAATATATATTAATATATATTATATATTAAATAAATTTAATAAAAATTAACGAAAATAAATGTTAAAAACAAACACCAAAATAAATGTAAAAAAAATAACAACAAAAAATAAATGTAAAAAAATAACAACAAAAAATAAATGTAAAAAAAATAACAACAAAAATAAATGTAAAAAAATAACAACAAAAAATAAATGTAAAAAAAATAACAAAAATAAATCTAAAAAAAATAACAAAAATAAATCTAAAAAAAATAACAAAAATAAATCTAAAAAAAATAACAACAAAAATAAATGTAAAAAAATAACAACAAAAAATAAACGTAAAAAAAATAACAAAAATAAATCTAAAAAAAATAACAAAAATAAATCTAAAAAAACAACAACAAAAATAAATCTAAAAAAATAACAAAAATAAATGAAAAAAAAATTAAATCTAAAAAATAACGAAAAAAACAACAACAAAACTGTTTAAATTTGCCCGAAATAGAATTTGTTGATTGAATTATTGCAAAACAGTCAATCAGTTTTTCATCATTTATGAAAAGACGAGCATCAAGAGACATTGTAAAAGACAGCCTTTTTTTTTAGTCTGGTATTATTAACTTCTATAGATATTTTAAATTTATTTTGTAATCACTCCAATGTTTTTTGTAATCTCTGAATTCATTTAAATTTTTTTCATTGTTATTTTTGTTGACTTTTATCCTTTTGTTTTCTATCCTTTTTTTTATCTTTGTGAGTCGATTTAATAAAAAGGAAAAAAACTTAATCGTCTTTGTTTTGCTTTTTATCTTTTAATTTATTCTAAATTCAACTGTTGCCGTCTTTATCTTCCTTAATATACTTATGATTTTCATCATAGAAGTAACTTTGTTTTATTTTTCTCTTGTTTTCTTAACATTCATTATAGTTTTAATAACTGCTATTCTTTATTTATTCTAACCTTGTTTGTTGTGACGTTAAAATTAACGTTTTTATTTTGAATTTGATCTTCATAGCAAACTCGATGGGCATTGAGAAAGGATCAATTTGCCAAGTAGGTAGGCAGTCAGGTTTCGGAATCGTTATACACGAGTTCAAATTCTAGTATTTCCATTTATAATGGACTAATGCCCTTAGAAAAGGTAGGAATCTCTACACTTAATAGCGCATGCTGTGTAATTTTAAAAAAATCTACACGAAGACAAAAAGGTTTATAAAAATAATGGTTGATATTCCATAAAAAACAACCAAACAAACCAACAAAATAAGCTGTAATTGGTCTTTTTTTTTAGGTTTTCTTGGTAAATTCCATATGTTTTTATCTGGCAGTAAGGGTAAAGCTTTTGTAAATCTTGGACTCTGGTATCTTAAAATACGAGTTCGAATCCCAGTCTAAATTATAGCATTTACCTTTAGATAACTCGGATAGATGGAGCTCATTATTTCGTAAGAATAACTCATCTAGGTGAAGGGCAACATTTACTACAAAAAACTCAGGACTATAATGAACACGCAAAAAAGGAGCCTTATGCCGAACTTTGAAAGTTGCTCGATCAACTAAACATATTCCCTTTTTTTAATCCATCTATATATTTTTATGATTTTGACAAATATTATATTTATTCTGAAAATCTTTTTTTATTTTATTTAATTTTTTCTGTTTTAATTATTATTTTGACTATAATTTTTCAATTAAATATTTTTTTTTTAAATTTTGACAATTTTTTTATTTTGATAATACTTTTTTTCAATTTGACAGATTTTTTAGCCCACTTTTACAATATACTTTTTTATTGTTCTTCTAATAATCATTTATTTTTGGCTTTTGTTTAAAATGGTGTTTTTCTTTCGTTTACACTAATTTGTTTTTAAATCAAGAAAGTATTATCTAGGATAATTAAAAAAAAAAATTAAACCCCCTATGATTGTTTTTTTTTTAAATACATATAGTTCGTTTCTGAATATTTAATATCAACAGATTAGTGTTTTTCAATTAAAAAAAACACGATAGTGCTTTGCTATCTAAAACAAAATAGTTTTCAATAAAAATAAAACACTATTCAGTTTGTTTTTTTATATCTAAAATTGAATATTTTTTTCTATTTAACACTAACAGAGTATTGTTTTTGTTTTTACTTAAACCAACACAATCTTTAACTATAAAAAAATATTAACTGAATTGTTAATGTGTGTCTCTGCTTTATGAGTAATATTAAGAAATATTTCAGTATTTTTGCGATAAGATACTTTTTATGAAATATGCCACTGCATAACTGTTTAACATGTAGATAACTAAATTACTTTATGCTTTTTTTTTTTCTCTTGCCATTTCTATTATTACAAAACTCATACTCGCTCTATTCATCATATTTAACCCACTTTTATATGGGCAGCGACGGTGGAGCATTGGTAGAAGCTCGGGCTCTGAGATCGTGGTACGCGAGTTCAAATCCCAGTCAAAACCATTACATTCACCTTTAG
>JAUZSX010302732.1:0-12935 GCA_034780655.1 Idiosepius hallami | reverse complement strand
TATTTATCACTCATACTCTCTCTCACTCTCTCTCTCATACTTACTCTCCATTTCCATCCTTACTCTCACTATTTATCTAAGTCTGTCTCTGTTTATTACCCATGCTCTCTCTCTCTCTCTCTCTTTCTCTCTCTCTCTCTTTCTCTCTCTCTCTCTTTCTCTCTCTCTCTCTCTCTTTCTCTCTCTCTCTCTTTCTCTCTCTCTCTCTCTCTCTCTCTCTCTCTCTCTCTTTCTCTCTCTCTCTCTTTCTCTCTCTCTTTCTCTTTCTCTCTCTCTCTCTTTCTCTCTCTCTCTTATTTTCCATTGTATTTTATTGTATTTCCATCTATTTTCTGCCGATGTCATTCTTTTCTCGGATTTCTGACACGGGAGAACTATGATATAAATACAGTTTGTTTCAAAATACGGTTATTTTACCTATATATGATTAGCACCTGCACGGATATTTATATTAAAACGCCACATCACCAATGAATTCGTATTTCAACATTGTTTATGAATAATGTATTAACTCAATTGTGATATATGTATATTATTTACATATAAATTGTCTGTAGCTTTAAAAACGACATTTTAAACAATTAAGGGATTTGTTTAGTATAGAACTGAGTCAGATCTTTCAATTTTTAGTTTAAACTTTTAATAGCACTCCCAAAAAAGAAAATGCTGTTATACAAGCCATCACCTGCGTAGCAACTGTGTTAGTTAATAATAATAACGAAAAATGATGTGAATAAAAAATCACTTAGATGATTGTCGTTTAAAAAGTAATGCTGCCTATTTTGTAAAGTTATTTTTCAAAAATTGAAGAGCTACGAGAACGGGAGTGGTATCATTAAAACAAGCGATTTTTTTAGTTTGAGAATTTATCTTTTATTCATAGTCACAACAATTCTCAATAAAATTTTACCAGTCATAAACGACGCAATCTATTTTCACGCCCGAGGCGCATTTTATCACTTACATCCTTGTCACGACCCTGAAATATCCTAACCGTGCTGCTGTCAACTGCTATGGCTTCGTATACATATCAACAGGCGTCGGTGAATGTTAATCGGATCGATATATTTTTCAGCATGAAAAATCAATTACGGGTCTCTGCGCCTAACACCCGTCCATGACAAGGGTTGCTTTCTTAGAGTCTTAAAACGTCAATATCTGCAACAAAGCGATAAAAGTTTCAGGCCCTGAGCGCATAAGTTCAGTCATCTTAACAATCTAATTTGCAATGGCCACTGATCCATGTGAGCGAAATGAAAAAAAAAGGAGGTATTACTATTTAAATGAACCCCTTACTAATGATAACCCCCATGCCAAGTTAAAGATCATGATCACTAATCTTCAAGCCAATATCAATATACAACATATTTTATTGTTGGGCAGCGATGGTGGAGCATTATTAAAAGCTTGGGCTCTGGAATCGTATTACGCGAGTTCAAGTCACAGTGAAAACTATTACTTTCGCTTAAGCAGCCACGGGCAGATGGAGCTCGTTAACTTGGGCGAGCAGCTCATCTAGGTGAAGAGTACCAGCGAATTTAAAAATTCCGGGTAAGGGCACGTAAAAATGGCCTTGTGCCAAACTTTTGTTGGTGCTCACCAAATAAATACAATATTTCATTGTTGACAATTACTCTGCGGTAATTCCAAACCATTTTTTGTTCACAGACAAGAATTGTTCTTATTGTGTTCAGATTTCTAAATATATTTCTTTATTTTTTTATCACTGTCTCAGACATTCCAAAATAAATATATTTATAAATGTGACATTTGAGATTAGCACCTGCACGGATTACTATGTTAAAAAGCCACTGCGCCAATTAATTCATATTTCAACATTAATTGTTCATCAATAATATATGAATCTATATTGTTCATAGATAAATTGTGTATTGCTTTAAACCCGACATTCTAAACAATTACTTGTACTTTATGTTGTGTTATTTTTGGTCTATTGAATGCCCTTTAGGTATAAGCGCAGAGATTGGACCATCTCATTGAATACGAAGTGTAAATTAAACCCGACCAATCACAGAGCAGGAAGAAAATGACTCATCTATTTTAAGAATCCTGGAACAACAGATTTTTCTTATTTTGAAAAAAAAACATCTCGTGCTAGAGACGTGAATACCGAATTTACTTCTTCCTTTAATTTTACTACTATTACTACCCCCACCGCTGCTACTGCTACAAAGTGCCCCTGGTTATTGGATTTAATACTATTTATTTAAATTTTTAGATAAATTACCACTACAAGTGGTTCATTATACTGAGGTTCAGCTTTTTACCTAAGTCAATGGCATAGTATGCTTTTGAATAGAATGGTTATTCCTAAATTCAGATGATACATAGTTCTTTAATAAATATCTTTAAACGTTGTTTTATCTTGTGGAGAATTAATACCATTCCAAAATATCTTCATTCGAGCATATAAAAAGACATTAAATAATATGCCCCTATCTGGCCAAAATTATTGAAAGTAAAATCAAAGCTTTAAATTGCAAGATTTCGTTATTTTTTTCCTGTCTTTTACCGCCACGGCCACCCTAAACAACATTGAGAGCGAAGAGACTTCTGTCGCCTTCTCCCCTCTCATAGAATAAACGAAGGTAGGGTATAAGATGACAGCATCCCATTCTCGAACACGAGTGGGAGCCGAGAGGAGGGGAGGAGCCGACTCTTGGTTCTTATTGCCCTTGGGTGGGATAGAAACCCTGATTATAAATGCCCGCCTATAACGGTAGAGACTTGATACTTTTAACCTCTTCAATTCGTTTGCTAATAGGATTTTATTATTTCATTTATTTCAAATAATGGATTTTCAGGGAGGAATGCAAGCAAGTAAAGCAAACCAAAATATAACAAAAATTAGAAAAAAAATGGTTTTACAATGCCTATTAATTCATTCATACGGAAGCAAGTATACTTGATCCTAGCTTTTATAAAGAGTTTTTATGTAGATCATCAATTAAAAAAGAATATGGTTTATATGTTTTTTTAATTTTTGCGGTAGTCGTCATAACTTAGTGGATAGGCAGCTGACTTTGGAATCATAGTACGCGAGTTCGAATCCAAATCCTTCTGTCTACGTCGACCAATACCCTTCGGAAAGATATAAATCTCCTTCTTTCCTCTAGCAAAGGATTAAATAGTGCAACTTTTATTATTTAAAAAAATATTTGTATAAAAACATTATTTATCAAAAGTAATTGTTGTAGGCCTTAAAATTACGGGAAAAGGTTGATGTGCCGTTAAACACAAAACAAGTTATTATTTTTTTGTAAAAAAATAAAAAGAAGAGAATTAAGAAATGCTCAATTTAGATTTCAACGTTTCTTCTGTGAGTTCTGAAGCAAGCAATAAATAACCTGACAATGGGTGATAAATAAAATGATGATTGTAGAAAACAGAAGAAAAATAAGTTTATAGAAAACGCTTAAGTTTTTTGGCTTTGAACTGACTGCACTCACACACACGCACACACACACACTAGAAGTACTATAAGTAACTATTTTTATTTATTAGATTAAGCCATTAACAAAACAATATAAACACCGTTACAAGCGTTTTCTTTTAAGAAAAGTAGCGTTTACTTTTCTTTTTTTTTTTTAGAGTTTTCAATAAAATTTTCTCCCAGGCTCGTGGAATATGTTTACGATGGACCATTCCATGTTAGGGGATTTTAGGATGTGTTCCCACAACAGTTTCGAACTATTTCTATACTAACAGTTCTCTCTGGGCTTTCTTCCGATTGCTTTGATGCTCCTTTTGTGCACATTTTGTTCTTTAATTTTTGTAATTCCATTATTTTTACTTTCTAAAAATACTGCCATATATTCGTCAAGGCCAAAATCTTTTATAGTAAAATGCGGTTATTTTTACACACCAATGACTAACGTAACCCCCCCCCACAGCGTACGCTACCGGCCACCAACGATACCCCTTTTCAATTTTGAACTCTTAGCAGCTATTTATCTGGGTCAAATCCAAATCGAAAATGTCTGACTGGTTCCAATACGCATATATAAATTTTCGAGTCTCTAGATAAAAAATTAACATCAGCAGAGACTATTCCTCGAAGAAATAGACAAAGGTGACTTTTAAATCTCCCCCATTTCTTAGGGTGTTAAATGGGCACTCTGTGATATTAAAAGCAGTAAAACCTAAGGCTAGGTCGGCTAGTAGAGTAATAGCCTAATGGTTAGAACCCCTGACAGATAACGGTTTCGACCTTGACTACAAGATAATATGCTGTTTTTTGCATAGTTGTCTTGACGAGGCGTAGGCCCCGAAACAGCCCTGTAGACAGATGTCGTTGTTTTAACTTTTGTAAATGGTGTAAATTATACAATCCGTTCACTGGATTGTGTTAAAGTGCCTATTTTTCTTGTTTATACATAGTATCTAATAAATTTGCTGTTCTAACTTCAATCACCTTTCAGCCATTGGGAATCAAATATTCCTTTATCTATCTATTCATTTTTTTGTTAAGAAAGTAATTAAAAGCATTGCTTCTTCGCCCGCGTACGATTCGCCTTCGTACAATTCCCTGTTTACAACGGTAGCATAACAATGATCTGGTATTATTGGTCGTACTAGCTCTGGGACAAAAGCCAGAAAGGACAATTTCATTTCCCTTGTCACGTGATCAGCATTGGGATTCTCCGCCTATTTTATATTCATTGACTTTCCACTGGTTCGATCTTTAGAAATTATATTTAAAAGAAAAGTAAAAATGTTATTCTATCATCCATTAACCATTACACTTAGTGGTACGTTGGGTAGCAAATTTGTTTTTTTCGCCGTTGACGTAGCATACTTGTTTTACGAGAAAGAGTCGCTAGCCCTTTGCTCAGCCCCCAGCCTGGATGACCTTTGTGAGCTTTTAAAATCAGTGTAGCCCCTCACCTAGATGAGAAGTATTTCAAGTAAATGACCTCCGTCTACCCGAGGTGGGTAAATGTAGATGCAATGGTTTAGACTGGGATTTGAACTCGCTTAATATAATTTCATAGTCCGAGCTTTTACCAACGCTCCATCTCACCGTCTAAAAATGTTATTAGATCAATACAAAATACTATCAGGACTCAATTTGTTTGTTTGTGTTTTATGGTAGATCAACCTTTTTAGGCCTTTTAATGCCAAGAAAATCAGTGCATGCACAAGTAGTTGTTTTTTTTTTATAAGACAATGTTCGCTATTTAACCCATAGATGAAGGAAATGTGGGGATTTATACTTTTCCCAATGGTATTAGTCCAATTAGGAACCCAAATAAAACGACACGGATTCGAAATCTTGTACTAAGATTCCGAATACCGACTGCCTACTCACTAAGCCAAATGGACTTCCCCGTTAGGATTCAATACAAAATATTTTACTCTGGCTATTATAAGAATAAATGAAAATGAAATATGAATTTTGAGGATACAATTCAAAGTTCTTCCGAGAAGCGTAAGCAAAGTAATAACACGAATAAAGTATTATTTTTTCTAGAAATGTTTGGATAACGGAGGATTTCCGCGGGGAGAAAATGAAGTGAAGACGATTCTGTATAAATAGTTAATTGGCTTCGAGCCATTTTTAGTTTGTACTTGTATTTCCTTTTTATTCTTGTTCGTTCCAAAGTTAAGTGGTTTTCCGTGAAACTATTATAATAACCGTCGTCATCTTTGCTGTTCCTGTTATATAATAGAGATTAATAGTAAAGAAAAAAAAAAAGGAAGAATCAGAAAGTAAATTTAAATGGATTTATTCGAAAGAAAAAAAAATTAAAAGTTTTATTTAATTGATATCTTTTTTTAAAAATAAAATTGATTTACTCTCTGAATATACAAACCGTTTCTCTTTTAATACTTTAACAGAGACGAGGGAAGGAATAGAAGAATTAAAACTGGATATTGAAGTTGCATCAAATCTACTTATTTTATTATTTGTTTATACTGTAATGCATCTTCAATTATAAATGTCAATAAACCTATTTCCGAAATGAACCGGACACAATTGTACCTTGTTAAATAATTTTTTTTATTCATTTCAAAATCATTTCAAACCTCAGCAAGTAAAGTCCTAGATAGATCAGATAATGTCAGCGTATAACCATTTATCTGTTTTATCCAATAACAATAATGTATTCAATTGCTGTTATTCTTAATGCTCATGCTGGTGCAGTTGTTATTGTTGTTGGGCAGATCTACAGAAATTGAATAACATAAAAAATAATAACAATAATAACAATAATATTAATAAGAACAACATTTTATCCCTACGGTGACGGTGAAGCATTGGTAAGAGCTTGGGCGCTGAGATCGTATTACGCGAGTTCGAATCCAAGTCAAAACCATTGCATTCACTTTAGCTGCCTCGGGCAGATGGGACACGTTAACTCGGAAGAGTCTCATCTTGGTGAAGAGCAACACTGATTTCAAAAACCCTGTGGCCTCCTCTGCTTCCAATCGTCACAGGTTTGCTCCACTGGATGTGGGCATTGGAGGTTCAGAGAGAATCTATCTTATGCGCAACAGATACTGCACCAATAATAACCTGCGCGAGTGAATTGGGCGCTAAGGGTCAAAGTCTGACTGACTGCGATGATAATGATGACATTTTTTTTATTCTACACATTTTGTACCACAAGATCAAATAATCCTTCTGGAGATCTGCATTTTACGATCATCACACAGCCTTTCAACATCCTATATTTTTACCAGAAAATCAAATCATCCTTCAAAAGAACTATATTTTACTATCATCATACAACCTTTGAATATCCTATACTCTTTACCAGAAAAGCAAATCATCCTTCAAAATAACTATATTTTACTATCATCATACAACCTTTGAATATCCTATACTCTATACCAGAAAAGCAAATCATCCTTCGAAAGAACTATATTTTACTATCATCATACAACCTTTGAATATCCTATACTCTTTACCAGAAAAGCAAATGTTTCTTTAAAAGAACCAGTTTTACTGTTATCATATAGTTTTTCCACATACTATACTGTTTATTGCAAAAGGAAATGATACTTCACGAGAAATGAATTATCATATGAAAGAAACATTCTCAATATTCAAAGTATTCTTAACTTTGCACTGATATTCACCTTCAGATGGGGCTCGTTAACTCGGGAGAGCATTCTATTAGGTGAAGGGTAACACCGAATGTAAAAAGCTCAGGTAAGAGCATGTAAAAATGACCTTGTGACAAACTTGGGCCAGTGCTCACCAAGTAAATATAATGTTACTTTTAACTGTGTTTCAGCGTTTGTGTTTCTTTTGGCAAAGCTTGAAAAACTCGTTAGCTCACGTGGAACGACAAAACCAAGTCCTTTTTCCCATTTGGGCTTTATGGCTTAACTTGTTACTCTGATAGATCACCGAGTGCTTCAAACTCCAGACAATAGTCAAACTCCTTTTAAAATGAGCGATGAAGCTTACTTGGAGAAAAGAACTGAAACAAAGCCAACAGTACGGATATATCAAGACACCGGTTCCCGTCAGGTTACCGAAGTTAAGTAACGTAAATCCTGTTCAGCACTAAAACTAGTGACCAGTTAGAAATACAAGTACCGTACAAAGTCAAACAGCGTTTCGTGCCATAATCAGTCGAATACATTAAACTGAAAAACCATCCTTCTCCCAAACATCTTTATTTTGTACAGTTAGTATTTTAAACTATTATTACATGTTATGTTATTACTGTTTTAATTATAATTATTTAATTTTATACATCTATTCAGAGTTAATACTAGTGTAATTATTGTTAGTGATAGTATATTTAATGAGTTTTTGTTATTATCATCATTATTATTATTGATATATTTATTGTTATTGACAATATATAATTTTACTTTGTAAGCACCAACCCAAGTTTAACCATTTTTACGTGCTCCCCGCCGAGGCTCTTTACATTTTGCGTTACCCTTCACCTAGATGAGCTGCTCTCCCAAGCTAACGAGCCTCATCTGCCAGAGGCTGCTGAAGTGAAAGTAATGGTTTTGACTGGGATTTGAACTCGCGTAATACGATTTCAGAGCCCGAGCTTTTACCAATGCTCCACCGTCGCTGCCCAAAAGTATATTTATATATAAAAAAAAATTTGCAATCTGTCAACGGACCCGTTTCGCAATTTATTCCTCATCAGGACAGCTCTGCAAACCAGCCTTCCTCTAGCGAGGATATTTACACCAATCACCAGGTACTTCGCACCCCGTAACTGGTTATTTTATGCTGGGATCAAAGTGACAACAAGTCTCCTCTGATTTCCAGCAAGGTCCGCACCATTTAAGTCAAGTACTGTCCGGTATTATTATTATTATTGATCTCACACAAATCACCAGGTACAATCGCACTTAGCAACCAGTTGTTTTATGCTGGAGTCAAAGTGACAACAAGTCTCCTCTGGTTTCCAGCAGATTCCGCACCATTTCAGTCAGGGACTGTTATTATTATCATTATTATTATTATTATTATTATTATTATTATTATTATTATTATTATTATTATTTCCAATAACAATAAGTTTTCCATGCCAATACCTAATATTAATTTCTAAATATTTTTCCCAATATAACCACTAAAAAAATATTATTTACCTAAATACACCAACCATAACACTTTATAAACTTTCAATAATTATTGTATTGTTTCCGAACTATACTTTAATGTTCTCCTGATGATCCTGATGGTGAAACACGGGTAGCGAACAGCATTCAAACCAAATATATATGTCCCTTCTTCTTCTTCTTCTTTTTCTTCTTCTTCTTCTGTCCTTTCTTCCTCTTCTTTTTCTTTTTTTCTTCTTCTTTTCTCCTTCTTCTTCTTTCTTCTTCTTCTTTTCCTTCTTTCTATACTTCTTCTTCTTCTTCTTCTTCTTTTTCTTCTCTTTCTTCTTCTTCTTCTTCTTGTTCTCCTTCTCTTTCTTCTTCTTGTTCCTGTTGGTGTTGTTGCTCTTCATCTTCTTCATCTTCTTCTTCTTCTTCTTCTTCTTCTCCTCCTCTGCCTTCTCCTTATTCTTCTTCTTTTTCTTCTCTTTCTTGTTGTTGTTGTTGCTATTCTTCTTCTTTTTCTTCTTCCTCTTCGACTTCTTCTTCTGTCCCTTCTTCTTCTTCTTCTTCTTCTTCTTCTTCTTCTTCTTCTCCTCCTCTGTCTTATTCTTCTTTTTCTTCTCTTTCTTGTTGTTGTTGTTGCTATTCTTCTTCTTCTTCTTCTTCTTCTTCTTCTACTGGAAAGAACCAATATATTAAAAATACTTTGAAAAATGAACGAAAAAGCGATAAATAAATAAATAAATGAATAAACAAATAAATAAATAAACAAACAAATAAATAGAAAATGGCGATGATTTTTATTTTGATCAAAATTATTCGAAACTTTCAGACGACATTCACCGAAGAAAGAAATAATGGAAATATCATTGATTTTTTTTATCCGTTTATGGCTTAAGAGGAATTGTTGTTTTCTTCTTCTTTTTCTTTCCTAATTTGTTTTTCTTTCTTTATTTTTTTCTTTTTTTCTTTCTTTCTTTCTTTCTTTCTTTCTTCCATTCTTTCTTTCTTTCTTCCTTCCTTTCTTTCTTTCTTTCTTTCTTTCTTCCTTTCTTTCTTTCTTTCTTTCTTTCTTTCTTCCTTCCTTTCTTTCTTTCTTCCTTTCTTTCTTTCTTTCTTCCTTTCTTTCTTTCTTTCTTTCTTTCTTTCTTGTTCTTGTTCTTGTTCTTCTTCTTCTACGTTTCATCTTTTTTTCTTCTTCTTATAAACTTTTTGCTTTTTTTCTCATTTTTATCAAAGATATATTTTTCTTTTTTTCTACCTTCTTTCTTTCTGTCTCTTTATTTTCCCTTCTCTTCTTCTTTTTCCAATTCTTTTTCTTCCTATACTTCTTCTTCTACTTTTCTTTCTTCTTCTTTCTTTTCTTCTTCTTCTTCTTCTTCTTCTCTTTCTTCTTTCTATACTTCTTCTTCTTCTTCTTTTTTTTCTCTTCTTTTTTCTTTCGTTTCTATTTTCAGTTTTTCCCCGCCCTTTATTATTTTCCGTTCTTTTCTTCTTCTTCTTCTTCTTCTTTTTCCTCTTCTTGTTCTTGTTGTTGCTATTCTTCTTCTTCTTCTTTTTCTTCTTTTTCTTCTTTTTCTTCTTCTCTTTTTTTTCTATTTTCAGGTTTTCCCGCCCTTTTTAAAAATTTCCCCTTCATATCATTTTTGTTTTCTTTTCTTTTTCTTTCTAATTTTTTTGTTGACATTTTCTTTACACTCCAGTTATCAACTAATCAGAATCCTTTCAGTGTGAAATTAACCAATCAATTGATCGATCGATTATTGATTTTGAATTTTACAAAAAAAAAAAAAAATAAATAAATAAAAAAAAGGAAAAAAAAAGAGAAGAAATAAAAATGGCGTTTTTAAAGAAAGTTTAATCTCATCCCCAACATAAAAGAAAAAAAAAGTCGAAAAACTGCAATGATAGCAAATCTGAAAGAATTCCTTTCTTTTATTCATTCTTGCTTATTTAATCAGTTTTTGTTTTTCCTACAGTTTTTTCACAGCATACGTTTTTGGTAATTTAATGCCGAGAACAATCATTTTGTGATAAACACCGTTCTTTATTTTTTCCTCTTGTCTTTCTTTTCTTTTGATGGCATTAAAAAAAACCTAACACATACAAGACCAAAAACAAAAACAAAACAACAACAACAACAAAAAAATAAATAAAAAAGAGCAAAACAAAAAATAAAACAAAAAACAAAACTTAACAAAATTAAAAAAAACGATACAAGCAAAACAAAAAAACAAAAAAAAACAAAACATAAATCAAAAAACAAAAAACAAAAACAAAAACAAAATTAAACAAAACAAAGAACAAAAAAAACACCACAAAAAAATGAAATAAAAAACAAACAAAAAAGCATAAAACAAAACAAAACAAAACCAAAAAAAAATGAAACAAAAACAAAAAACACCACAAAAAAATGAAACAAAAAACAAACAAAACAAAAAATATAAACAAAAAAAAAAGCAACAAAAAGGAACAAAAACTACAATAAACAAAAACAAAAACAAAACAAAAGCAAAAAAAAACCCAAAAACGAAACAAAACAAAAAACTAAAAAACAACAACAAAACAAAAAAAAGTTAAAAAACAAAACGAAATCAGCAGAAAAAACCCCAAGAAACAAAACAAAAATAAAACCAAAAAAATAAATACAGACAAATTTTAAAAAACATCAAAAAAACAAAGACAAACCTAGAAAACCCCGATGCAAAAAAAAAAAAAAAATTGAACATATGAACACAGAAAAGCGAGACACGAAAAGCCCAGTTACAAAAATCCCAAAAAACAAAACAAATAACAAATCGTCAAAAAATAACAAAAAACACTCACTACTTCCAAAAACAAATAACAGTAAAATAAAATAAAAAAGAAATAAAATTAAATAAAAGAGTTCGTACAAAAAAAAAGATGGCCGCCATTGCCAACTTCATTAAAGTTTAACTTCTTTTGACCAAAATGGACGTTATCTTGATAAACAACCTTTGCTACATTTTTTTTCTCACCGAGTTATCTTCCCTGAATCAGTTAAAACTTTCTCATTATTTTTTTATTCTCAGTACCGTATCCTTTTCTTTTCTGTTCTTTCTTTACATCAAAAATAAAAGATATACATTTTTTAAAAATACAATACTTCTTTAAATGCAGGTGTACCTATTTGCTTTTATGCGTCTGGAACTTTTAAATTGGAATCAAGACCACTTGCAATTCCAACGAATAATAATATTTATTAAAAACTAGCCAAATATTTTAAATAGCTATTGCTGCTACGTGTAAAAAGATTTGATTCTTTTAACGTGTGTATTAAATGATAAGAAAACTTGCAATTCCAATGAATAATGATATTTATCAAAACTAGTCAAATATTTCAAATAGCTATTGCTACTATGTATAAAAGACTTGATTCCATTGATGATATTTACTTGGTGAGCACCCCCAAGTTTGACACAAGGCCGTTTTTACGTGCTCTTACCCGGGCTTTATATATTCGGTGTTACCCTTCACCTAGATGAACTGCTCTCCCGAGCTAACGAGCCCCATCTGCCCGAGAAATTGATGTATGTATACAAAAGATAGATAAACTTGTGAGTCAAATGAATAATGATATTGTTGTAGCGTCCTCCCGAAAGGGTCCACAGAGACCAAGACGGAGGACAGCCATACTCGACAACAAGTAACCGCCGATAAATATAACCAAATTTCGATTGAAAAAGTTATAGAAAAAATTCCTGTTTTTATAGTGTCACAGATGCTGGTCATACCATTCTGTTTCTAAAACAATCGTTGGCAATCTCAATTTCTGCCATTTTCAAGATGGCCGCCGCCTTTTTCAAAATGGTGTCATTTTAAATAACCAAATTACAGAAATATGAATATATATCTTGATAAACGAATATAGGTTACGAGATGACAATACCTGATACTTGGACATGAGTGGGAGCCGCCATCATTCCATCATCATTCTACAACATAGACGATTTGTGCTTTTTAGAATAATTTATTCTTCTTTATACACATTCCCCAACCGAAATAAGACACCCTCTGCTTTTACAAGCCATTAGAATAATTTGTTGTTCTTTATACACATTTTCCCCAAAATAATACACCCTCTGCTTTTACAAGCCATTAAAAGTAATTTTTTGTTTTTTTCGTTGACAACATGAACTAAAAGTCTATCGAACAATGACTGGTTAGCGTTAGAACGTTACGATCACACGTCTCACGTGATAGTGTTCTAGAAGCAGCGTCTGTTTTTGCGCGCACGATTTAATGTATCTCAACTAAAAAAGAAGAAAAAAAAGGAGCGTTTTTTAATTTTTGGTACCCCGATATTTAATGAGGGGAACCTATGTTTTGAGGCCTGTTCGTTCGTTCGTTCGTGTTTTTCTCTG
>JAUZSX010302721.1:0-12938 GCA_034780655.1 Idiosepius hallami | reverse complement strand
CAAACCTGCATGTGGTGCCCCTACTACTCCTTTCGAGGAAATCAATTGTTACACTACGCACATCACTGTGCGATACGCTATGATGATGAGTATAAGATATGCTTGTTACATCTCTAGTTATTAGGGCTTTGACAAGAATATTTTTAATAAAATTATGTTTTTTTTTTTTTTTTTTAATTTTTTGCATTTGAAACTCCTGTAAATAACTGCATTGTATTTTTCTCGTAGTCCATACGTCCAGACATAGCAGCAATAGCAGACAGCGTTGATCCTCAGCAACCGACTGAGTTCAATTCTGACAGTTCAAGTTCTGCTTCTTCAAGTTCCAGCTCAAGTGACTCCAATGACGACTCTGATTCCAGCAGTTCAGGGTCGCCACCCATCGTTAGAAAAAAGTGAGTTTTCAAAATGGGATTCTATCTTAAAATTCAAATTATGATTCTGTTTATTCTTCTTCAGGGCTCCCGCTCGTGTTCGAGTATGGGGTACTGTCTTTGTTTATTTAATGAGAGAAAAGCGAGCATCAAAATTTGCATAGCACAACGATTCAGACAACCAAAGCTTATATATAAACAGATGCTGTTTATGCAGGGACGGTGGAGCATTGGTAAAAGTTTGGGCTGTGGAATCAAATTATTTGAGTTCAAATCCCAGTCAAAACCATTACTTTCACTTTAGCAGCCTCAGACTTGTTAACTCTGGAGAGAATCTCATCTAAGTGAAGGGTAACACCGTATGTAAAAAGCTCATGCAAGAGCACATAAAATGGCCTTGTGCCAAACTTGGGTTGGTGCTCACCAAGTAAATGTAATATAAGCAGATGCTGGCTTTATGTATAATAGGCTTTCTTAACTACCTTAAGTAGAAAGCCACTGGTGCAAAACTTTGTTTTGGTTTTCTTTTCCTGGCCAAACCACATTTAATTTGTCTTCTCAGTCCATCTTTTTTAGATTGTTGTTGTTTATATCGACATGGTTGAGCACCAATCCAAGTTTAGTTTGTGTAATCGGTGTTGCCCTTCACCTAGACGAGGATATGTCTATTTGGTCGAGCACAAGGCCATTTTTACCTGTTCATTATACCTCTGGGCTTTTACAATCAGTGTGGCCCTTCACCTAGATGAGGTTATATCTACTTGGTCGAGCACTAACCCAAGTTAGGCACAAGGCCGTTTTCACGTGCTCATTAGGCTTTTTGTTGTCAGTGTTGCCCATCATCTAGATGAGGATATATTTACTTGATCTAGCACCAATCCAAGTTAGGCTCAAGGCCACTTTTATGAGCCCATCTTATCCCTGGGCTTTTTTAAAATCAATTTTGCCCTTCACCTAGATAAGACTCTCCCGAGTAAACAAGCCCCGTCTTTTCGAGGCTGCTAAAAGTAAATGCAATGATTTTGACTGGGAAGGCTATCTCAAGACATGCTTGCTCCATTTGAGTTACTCTCCAGAGTTATTGAGCCTCATCAGCTCGAGGCGGCTGAAAGTAAATGTAATGTTTTTCATAGGGATTTAATTTTTTTAAATACGATTCCAGAGTCTTTTAAGAGATACTCTCCCGAGTTACTGAGCCTCATCTGCCCGAGATTGCTTTAAGTGAATGTGATGGTTTTGACTGGGGTTTGAACTTATATACAGTCAGGGCTTCAGGTTTTATCAGTGATCCACCCTTGCTGGCATAGGTCATATGGGATCTTGTATAATGTTTTTAAATTTATCTCTGTTATAATAGTAATGTTTATGGTCATTTACTAGATAAAAGCTGTGTATTTTTTAAGCAAATGTGTTACTCTCCGAGTTAATGAGCCTCATCTGCCTGGGGCAGCTGAAAGTAAATGTGATGCTTTTGATATGGATTTGAACTCTTATGATTCCAGAATGGGTAATAAAATTAACTTGGACAAGTGTCTATTAAAAGACTGGAATTGTATTATAAGGGTTCAAATCCACTCTTATAGTACAGATTCCAGAGTTTTTTGTTTTTTTTTAAGAAAAGCTTGCCCCATGAGTTACTTTCCAGAGTTAATGAGCCTCATCTACCAGGGGCAGCTGAAAGTGAAGGTTTTGACTGGGGATTTGAACTGTTGCAATATGATTCCAGAGTGCATGCTTTAACCAATGTTATACCCTTGTTTTATTATTCTTTCAGACGCCGTACCAGTTGCAGGAGCCGTTCGACTTCTCGTTCACCCTCAAAGAAAGCCCAGACCAACCCTAACCCAGATAAATCTCACTCCTGCACAAATACCATCCATAGAACACATTCTTCTGATTCAAATTCAAAACACTATAGATGATACTTCCCCTCTGTCCGACCCATAAAAAAAAAACAAAAAGACGACGCAACCAACACAGACAAGATAAAATGTAATAAGAAATTTGAATCTAGGAACAAAAAGTGGGAAATGGCTAAGGGTCTCCCAAAAGAGTGGGGGTCAGTCACAAAGTACCAAGCGTGGGGTGG
Source organism: Idiosepius hallami (assembly GCA_034780655.1). Classification (NCBI taxonomy): domain Eukaryota; kingdom Metazoa; phylum Mollusca; class Cephalopoda; family Idiosepiidae; genus Idiosepius; species Idiosepius hallami. The sequence goes on along the minus strand of JAUZSX010302721.1, from coordinate 10,475 downwards.
GTGGTTGGGTAGGTAAGGTTTTTCTTTTGATTTTCATAATTTCATTGTAAAATCTTTTTTTTGTACTTGGTTTATTTTGAGTGTGTGTATATTCACACACGTGATACAAAATAAACCAAGTAAAAAGAAGATTTTAATAGACCTAATACACATTCACAAGGGAGATAAACCATATATATAGGTCTATTAAAGAGAGTGTTCAATATTGTTAATAGAAGTTTTGAAGTGAATTTGGTGTTTCCCATCATTTTCTCCTTCAGCTGAAAAAAAAAGCAGTTGTAAACTTTTTAAACTGGGGAAAATAGTTAAAATTTATCAAAGGCTGCTGCTGATTATATTTTTGTCTAATCAATTATAAAAAGAATATCAAGTCAGCACATAATTTTTTTTTTTTTTTTATATATATATAATATTGATCACCAATCAATCAATCCAGGAAGCAAGATTTTTTTCTTGTGTGAATAAAAATTTTAGATATTAATTCATTTTCTTGGTTATTCTGAGTTTGTGTTTAATTATTTTGCTTACCCAAATTAAACCCCATGCCAAATTCCCCCAAGAATTGCAGTATTAAAAAAAAAATTATTTTCTCAGTTTGTGTTAAATTCTCTATTAAACAATAAAACAAACTTTATATGAAAGGCTCTTCAAATAAAAATGATTCAGTCCACTAAAATTTAATAGGCTTTGTTAACTAGAGAAAAATAAATTTAGTATTAAAAAAAAAAAGCATTGAGTGTTTGGATCTACTTATATTCTTCAATAATGACTAATATATGAAACATAGATATTCAAATCAATATTAAGACTTATAAACTACTGAGAATGTATTTTAATCTTGTCTTTTTTTAACACTCAGAAAAGGCTTTGAAAGCTGATGTGTGCGCGTCATACTTAGGAACACTCTGTTGTTCTCTCATTCAGTCACTTTCACTTGTTGATTCATTACTGTCTTTATAACTTTGTATCTCTGTAGAGTGTTTTCCTTTCAGTCAGCTGACTACAGAAGGAAAGTACATTCAAAATGTCTCATTCATCTAAGCTGTCTGCCTAGAAAGAATTCAAACTCATTGCATCAAGACTGTATCATTTATATACAACTTAGCACTGCATTTAAGACTTAATAAACTCAATGGGTTTGACAATCTGATAAAAAATCGTTAAAACAGATCAGAACTACTAGTAAAAAGTAGACCAGTCTAACTTTTTAAATTATTACAATGTCTTCATTTCCAAAAAGAATGCCTAGACATGATAATTTCAAAAGTTATGACAAATTCCCACAATATTAATAATTGCTCTAATCTGTAAAATAAAAATGGATATTTCTCAAAGTACAAAAAAAAACAACACTTAAACAAAAAGAAATGATGTTCAAAAAATGTATTTGCAGAGAAAATCTAGAAGGAAGTTTATCGCTTTCTGCGAAGAGAAAGGATTTGCCTGCGTTTCCAGGAAGCATGACGAGAACCACCAATGGTTTTATGGAAGCCATGACCTTTGCCCAAGCCACGAGAGCTACGGCCAGCAGCGGTCAAGCCTCTCATTTCTCTGTGTTTGTGCACGGGTTTGCAAATCCAGTTGATTTTGGGATCACGACGAATGGCTTTGTGGAAAGGGTCAACCAGGATTACTTCATAAAACTTGAAGGTAGAATCTTCAGCAACCCAATAAGAGTTAACAACTCGAAGGGATTTGCAACGGCGACCAACTTTATCCTGAAAGACAAGAAAAGATTTCAATAATCAAATGGAAAACTAAATATTTCTCAAATTCACATGGAGATTGTATTTTTTTTAGTCAAAATAAATATTATTTTGACTCCAATTAAATCAAAATTTGACAGAAAATCACTTTACTAAGGAAATCTTTTACTTAGACATGTTAATAAAAAAAAAACAAAAAAACTTTTTTTTAATAAATAGTATTTACTGCCTCCTTCCTTCGACCCAAAAAAATGGAGAGTGAAAAATTAATAAATATTTGCCTATTTAATATTTTTGTTTTTGGTCAAATGGCTGAACTTGAAAATACACTTTGCATTGAGGCTGACAGTTTTTTTTTGTGGTATTATAGTTAACAATATAGATATTGAACTGTTAAAAATATTTCTATCAAAGCTACACTAATTTTTTTTTTTTTTTTAGAATATTAATTTTATGATAGCAATTTATTTTTGTAAGTAAAAAATATCCCCAAATCTGAAAATGTCAACTTTTATGTTTGTTTTCTTTAGACCAATCTTTCCAATGTTTGGGTTGGAAGATGGGTGGAGGAAAACAAAAGAGTTTATTTAGTATAGAGACATCAACCTGAACTATGAGAAAGTGAAGGTCATAGTCAGTCTTTATACTCTTTTCTTAGAAAATTGATTATTCAAGCTCTTCTGATAGATTAGAACTTAAAATTTTTGGTTGGCTGGTCATAAATATTTCATTAAAAATACGAACAGAGGTTCTTTGTTATATTTTGCATTGCAAAATGATAAAAGTCAGCTTTTTTTTTTTTTTTTTTTTTTTACTAGTTTTTATTTATCAGGAAAAAAAAAATTATCTAAAGTTTTTTTTTTATGAAAGTAAAATTTAGTCATTTATGGTTTCATGTAAGAAAAATTCTGGAAAGTTTATATTATTTTAAATACTGAAATATTAGTCTTGATATTAATTTAGAAGAAAATATCTCAAACAATTAGTTTTTAACTTAATATTTTAAAATTATTTTTGACAAATGGATATTACTTACAGTAGAATGCATTTTTATTTTTTATTTTTGCAAAATTAAAAATGGAAATCTTTAGAGATTTTATCGACTGATTTTTTTTCCTTCATATTTTGTGAAATAAGTTAATTAGGAATTATTTTGAAATAAGTTAATTAGGAATTATTTAGTAATAATAATTTTTTCTTAAATTTGAATTAATGAAATTTATAATAAAAAACTTGAAATTCAGTAATTTTTTAAATTCTTTCCTAGAATAAAAAAAATGCTATCAGAACCTTTTATATAAGTCAATCAGTAGTCTGTTGATCATTTGTATCTTTTAACACAACTACTACAAGTGGAAAAGCAACTTAAAAATGCTACAAACAAAATTTTTTACAAATTGTATATAATTTCAAGAGGTTAGTTAGAATCGCATTTAAAAAATTTCCATAATGTTTTCAAAAAATAAAATTGCACCACATTGAACTTAATTTATATTAACAATTGTAAGGTTCACATAATTTCATAATTATTTTATTTAAATTTTTATTTTTCTGTAATGGTGGTTAGAGACAAGAAATAATTTTTTGTTTCAATTTAATTCCCAAATGTTAAAAATAACAAACTTGTTAGTCATGCTAGCTAAAGGTTTTAGAACATTTTAACCTTTATTATTTTAAAATATAAATACATTATCAAAAGAATTTACCATTTCTTTAAAGTATTAATAATGTAACAATCTAAAAATTAATGCTTAAATAAAATTATTTAATAATTTTCCTATCAACAACTCCTTAAAGATTAAATCAAAACATTTATCACAAACACTAGCAATAAATTATTCATAAAATCAAATCTTTAAAAAGATCAAATCCAACATAATACGTGTCTGTTCTCTTTAGACCTATCTTTCCAATGTTCAGGGTGGAAGATGGGTGGAGGAAAACATTTTAATTTTGTATAGAGATATCAACCGTAACTATATTAGTCAAGATCATAGTCAATCCCTATACATCTGATTGGCATACACTTCATAGATATTACTTTATATTCTGGGTTTGATTTGATGTTTAACGGCATATCAACCACTTTTGGAGTCATTTAATGCTAGAATGGTATTTTGTTTAGGTTTATTTGATTCTCTCAAGTTTCTATTATGAGAGTGGGTTTAAATGTTATTCGTCTATTGGTTATTTTCATTTTGTTTGGTCAGTTTTTTTTTTGTTTTCATTTTATACACACACACACATATATACACACACACACACACACACACATACATATATATACACACACACATTGCTGATATTCGTTGTTTAGAGAAGTTTATATTCTGGGTTTCCTTTAGATTAACAATGGTTGTTCTAAAGAAATTTCCAATAAAAAAGATCAATTGCGAGTAGATTTGCTCATTTATTGTTATATTTATTTGAATCACAATAGAGAAAATAAGTTTGCTAAATTAAAATAAAATTATTTGTACAAAAAGTTCTTGTGAGAGTAAGACAAAATAATGTTTCTGCAAGAAATTAAATGTAATTGTTCCGCTAAACAAAATATTGATTGTTCTTTTAACATCATTTCACATTGACAGTTGATTGACAATAAGTACATTTCTATTTCTTTAAATGTTTGATTTAAATAAACAGTCATTCAATGAGCTTTTTGGGGAATTGACCAAACTAGAAAAGTTTTAGGTGAAACTTTATGACCAACTGGATAAGATTATTTTCATCTAGATTTTATTTATAAAAAAGATTTTTTTTTCTTTTTAATTAAATTCAAACTCATCAATATTTGTGTCTTTGAATAATAAAATACTTGATTTAAAAAACACCAATAAAAAATATATAAAAACAAAACTTGTTAATAAATTATAGTTCTTCTGAAGCATCGTATAATATATAAATTTTTTTTAACGGCTTAAAAAAAAAAAAAAAATTCTGCATCATTTAAACCATTAAAATTTTTTTTATTTAAAACTTGTAGTGTTTGTTCTCTTTAGACCAGATTTTCCAATATTTGGGTTGGAATACGGGTGGAGGAGGACAAAGTTTTAATTTTGTATAAAGACATCAACCTGAACTATGAAAAAGTGAAGGTCATAGTCAGTCTTTATACAATAGATTGATATTGTTGTGCCTTGAAGCAAATCAGTTGAGTTTTTGGAATTGTTTTTTCTTTTCACAAATGATTCAAAGCCTTTAACGAGAGATGAATTTAAAGTATTTATTTTAGCATTGTCAGATTATTAAAAGCTTGAAAGCAATGAGAAAATAATTAGGAGAGAAAAAAAGAAGGAAAAGTTATTCTTACCTCAGCAACGGCCCTCAATGATCTTGCAAACTTGAGTTGGTTAACACCATGTGTTTTGGGTTTACCATAAGTGGCTCCCTTAGGTACAGGCCTTTTACGACCACCACGACGAATACGGATTCTGTACACAATATAACCTGCAAGAAAAGGAAAAAAATTCATTTTAAAAAATTATATTCTAGATCAACAAGATTTTTTTTAAAATCGGAATTATAGCCAATTTAGCACTTTTGGGCTCCCATTTGTGTTCAAGTATGGGGTACTGTCATCTTATCCCCTAGCTTCTTTTATTTGATTATTTGGAAGAACGTGACAGAGGGCCCTTTGCGATGGATGTTGTTTAGGGTGGTTGTGGCAGCATGACGGCCATGCACACTCACTTTGGCCTACACTGCGGCTTAAAGATTGACACATGATTTTCATGATGCAGGTTGCATTGGGCTACAGAGTTCTTGATTCATCTAATATTAATCCTCCAATTATAGAATTGGTTTTCTTTAAAAGAAATGTCTTTTTATTAAAAAAATTACTTAAAAAAAACAAAGCCTAATTTTGGTCTTGTTTATAAGATTTCAAAATCTTTATTTTGTTTAATGATTAATATTAATCAAAACTTAATCAGAAAGAGAAAGAACATATGCCATTTTAGTAAAGGTTTCAAATCAGGTTTTCATAAATTAATAAGATTTAATAAGTTTGATTAAAATACAAAGAAAAAAATACTTTAAAATTCCTGTAAGCAAAAACCTAACCTTGTTTAGCCTTGTACCCTAAACGTCTAGCTTTGTCAGGTCTTGATGGTCTGGGTGTACGATGGAGCACGTTCAATTGCCTGTATTGCCAGCAGCGAATACGAAGAAGAAATCGCATAACATCACTCTGCTTTTTACGGTAAATTTCTTGCATATACTTGTAACCACCCATTTTGAAAACTGAAAAAGATTTTTAAAATCAAGGTAAAAATGTTTTTGTAAGAAATTAAACATTTTTAATTTGTATACAAAATCAAAACATTCTTTTTAAAAAAGCATGAATAACTTGAACCTTTTAGGGGTGTTATCTCACAATAATATACAATATCCAGCATTTTATTAGAAAAGAGTTAATCCATATTTCTAGTATAAAGAGAAATCAAAAACACAAGATACATAGTCAATTCATTAGAAGATTTTTAAAAAATCAGTTTTTTTCTTAACCAAATAACTTAAGGCACCCAATATGAATTTATTTTCAAGACTCTCAATGTGATTGAACATTTAAATTTAAACCCTTTTTAAGTAAAATTATGTAATTATGTAAAAAATAGTTTTCTCAATTAAAACTATAAATGGAGACGTTAACCTAAAAACTATTAAGGCCTCACAGTAAAAAAATGTCAGACTTGATATCTTTAGATAATTAAGGCACTTCAACAAAAACGACATAAGAGTTATCTTTCCTTTGTGTATTTCTTTTTATGAAAAGAATTATTAATTTTTCTTTTTTAGCGATCGAGAAAAAAAATTTTTTTTACTGAACATAAAGGGAATGAGAGGCCGTCAATTTGTGTTCTACCTCCCCGGAAATAGAAATATGCTTAGGAAAGTTGATAGGAATAACATTAAATTTATTAAAACAGACGATTCGTTTTTTAGTCAAAGAAAAAAACTTTGAGATAATATTCGTCGTTGTCTTTTAATAAAGTGTTTTTATAAGGCAACGATGGCAAACGTTAAATAAGGAATGAAATAGATTTTTTTTAAATAGTTTTATTGAAATTAAATCAGGCTTATGTGGAGGAAATTTATTTCTTCTAATTCTTTCTTGATGAAACAAACACGTGTTGTGAGTTCAGGCAAGGTTTTTGATTTTTCGTGTCGTTCAAAGAAAATCTATTCTTTCTTGACTAACGAAATTTGTATATGCAAGCAGCAAACAAGATCTGTTGGCGCTTTTGCAAAACAAGCAAATGGAGAAATTTGGCCGAACCCTAAGTCGAGCTAATCAAATCTTACAACCGGTGCAAAGTCCCCGAGCAAAAAAAAAACTTTTTTTTTCTCTATTTGATTGTTCTGCAAAAGCGCCTAAGATTTTTGGTGTTGTCGATTTGTATTCTAAGCCAGTTTTGAATTGCTTGTTCATCTCGATATCTAAAGCGTATAATCGTATTTATTTTTCTACAAATTGTATCTTGAAGAATTGTCTTTATTTACATGGAAAAATTGTGTTTCCGCTTTTTCTTTAAAATACTTTTTGAATCCGATGCAATCTATTAGTAAAACTTAAACTATTATGAATAAATTATTAAAATAAGTTTTTATTGATTTTTTTTAAATGTTCAATGTGATAAACGGTGTCCGTTTAGAATTTAAAATATTTTAATTTAATAAGACAAAAAAAAATTATACGGTTTTAAAATATAGTAAGAATAGTGATTTGTCTCTTTTTTTTTATAACCTCGTAAAATACAAAAATCCATTATTTTCTTTTTACCAGAACGATAAAACAAAATTTCATATTACAAACAAAAAACTTTTTCTAGAATTAAAAAAAAAAACGATGTACGCTTATTTTTAAATACTTTTACATTTGTTTTATTCTACCTACATCCTAGATAAATAAATAACTGTCGATTGGTATTTTAAACCTTAATTGGGCCGATATACCGACCCTAGCGATTAAAGGCAAAAGAAGACACGGCGATATTTCAGACATAATAAAATCCTCAAATAGAGGTGGTTTAAGTGAGGGTCCAAACGATAAAAGCATTAGATTTGATAAGATCTATTTTCTTTATCTTTAAAATCTACCAATATTAAAATGACAAATAGTAGAAGTCGTCATAGGAATAAAAACAGAGAAAAAACCGGCAATTATTTTGTTTACAAATAGGAAGTAGACATTTTATTCTCATCTCAAACCTTTTTCATAAATTGACAGATAAACCCTAAAAAACCGATATACACAGACCCCCTGACGAATTAAGGCAAAGGAAAACACACCCGGCCTTCCTTTGGACACTGACTTGGAAAAAAAATACCAACTAGTCATTTAAAACCTTTCTATTAAAAGGTCATATTAGGGTTAAAATGTTGGTATGTATATTTTTGCCTAAATTTAATAGGACCGATATATCGGTCCTTCAAGGGCTATAATTAGATTAGTTTTTTTTCAGGCTATTTATTGAAATCGAATTTATTAATTCAATGAAGACAAAAATCTCTACACGTGTTTCGAGGCAGATGGGCGCCATGTTTAAGACCCAACGAAAGAAACATTTTAGTTAAATTAAAATTTTTAATTTTTCTTTTCATTCTATTTCTATTTCATTAATAATGAATTATTACCTGTATTATTATTAATTGTTGTATATTTACTTGTTACAGATATTGTTTATTGTTAATGGACAATAAACTGTTAATCAAATTAAATAAAGTTATTTATTAAGACGTATATTCATGGAGTTTAAACATTTTCTGGTTGTGGTCCTTATAAAAAAAGGCATGAAATCTTTTTCTTTAACCCTTTCGACACTAAAAGTACGATATATCGGCCTTAGTAACCAAAGGTAAAAAAAAGACTCACCGATATTTCGACCCGATTATGGTTCTTTAATTGAACGGATCTGAGTGATTATTTGGTAATATTGATAAATCATGATCCAAAGGTAATGTGTGTATCTTTTTTTGCTTAAATAACCATTAACGATATTTCGTTTTTTTTTTTAGGGTTTAAAGGGTTAACACTCTCGACCCTAAACTGCTGATATATCGGCCCTGGTGACCTAACGCAAAAAAGACACACCGATATTTCCTCCTTATTATAGCTGTTTAATAGAACGATTATTAGTTGGTCATTTTTGCCAATTCAGGGTCCTAAGTTTAAGAAGGCAAATGGTGTTGGAAAAATAAGTGAAGTTATTTTAAATGCTTCGTAACAAAAGTTACAAGAATAAAAATTCTACATTCACCGCTTGTTTTGAAATAATTTTTATTTAAGAATGAAGAATGACTTTTAGTTTTTATTGGACTTTTTAAAGTGAAACATACAATTTCAAATGATTTTAAAATACCGGCCATTGGCATTACGATAAATAAAACAAAAGATAGAAAATAGTAATTGATAAATAAAATAACCGCATAAATAAACTAACATATATTTAATACAAGAAATAATTTAAATAATTGAACATATTATAAAGAGATGGAAATATTTTTTCGCTTAGATCTTAGCTAGAATTCATAACGTGTGATGAACAGCGTGTCAACAAAAAAATCACGAATTAAGTGTAAATCATGACAAAAATGCAAGCAAAATCATAGGCAAAAAATTAAAAGAGCAAGTTAGAAAACATATATTTAAAAAATATTAAACGATTATCAAAATAAAATGAAGATTTTTGTTAAAATCTTTAAAAAGATAAAATACGTACCTTCCGTCCAATATGGACACTCAACGAGAAAGAACGAGATCTCGTTTAGGCGTAGAGGATTATGGGAAAAATTTTAAACGGCAGTTGACAGAGTTATTCCCCTTGAAAATTAGAAAGTGAATTTTCTCTCTATTTTTATTAGATTAATTAATTATAAATTTTTAAAAAATAATAATTGAAATTATTGATAAATGTAATGTTGAAAATTATATTTTCTTCAATGTCTAGTAATTTTGTTCCATTTGCTAATTTTATATTTAAAAAAAATTACAACTTATAGTATAAATTAAAAAAAAAAAAGATTTTAGAATTATTCAATATTAACCCTTTCAATCATTAATGGCTGATATATCTGTCCTAATGATCTTAGTAAAAAAAAAACAAAAAAAAAAACACTGATATTTCAGCCCCTATATAGACGTCCAATAAAACGCATCTGAGTGACTAGTTGGTCATTTTACTAAGTCAGGGTTCTAAGATCTAAAAGAACCATGTGAAAGTAGGCTCAAATCTTTTTAACGAGTTCTTCAACAAGTTTGGAGTTCTAAAGTTTAGAGAATAAAATTTTATTTTCTCCATAGAGAAAGTTAGTTCAACCAATTGCTTTTTAAAAACTAAAGAGTTAGTCTGAACAAAAACCAATTTTATTTACTCAAATTATTGAGACGTTTATTCTTATTTTCATTGTTACATCTACACTTCAGTCAACCAATGTGTCTTCCACAGATATTACTTGAAAAATTCAAGTAAGTTGTACAAGTGAACCATAATGACTCTTTATTTTAGTTCCAGAGAATCAGGTCAACAGAAGACATTATCTGTTTGGCCCTCTCTTTTTCCTTGCACACTTCAATCAAAGAGCTACTACATAGAACTTCCAGTTCCGTGTTTAGCCACTTAGCGGCCCCATCACAGAATACGCCTTGTAGCCCCTTTATCCTAAAAAGGCAAGTTGCCCCCCTCAAAATAAAAATCATGGATTATATGGAAAAATGCGCACATGAAAAGTAATATTCTTAAGATTTTATTAAACCTGGAAAAGTAA
>JAUZSX010302710.1:0-12938 GCA_034780655.1 Idiosepius hallami | reverse complement strand
ACGCCTCACACTTATATTTATATATATATATATATATATATATATATATATATACATATAAACAAATATACATGGTCACTAAATTCAAGGTTTCAATTGCGACTACTTCTTTTATTTCTTGTCTTTTCTTTAGCCTTACTCACTTTTCCCTTAAATTCAATGTAATCGTTCTGTTCAGACAACGTTACATCCGATCAGTTTTGTTTATAGCGATAATATTGGAGTGCAAATAGGTTTTGCAGATATACGTATATGCTAATGAGTGCAGTGTTTCTTTAGAAGCTTATTTTGTACATTGGAAGCAATGAAAAATAAACACCTTATGAACCACTGCACACATGAAGAGAGCAGAAATGACAATAATAGTGAAATACATGACTGGATGAGGAGGAGGGGAGCTTGCAGCCTCCTTCAGAATTGTATCCAGATATCCTGGTGTAACAGAAGATTTATGATGTTACGCCTGGAAGTACCATCAGTCGTTGTCAGAATAAGAAAATGCCCTGTTGATTGCAGATCAGCGAAGCAGACGCAGGAAGGTGAAAAAGCGAGGATATGTTGCACCATACAGTCTTGCCTATTATGGTGTGGAGCCAGCTGGATATCATAAGGAGAACTGTCACTCTGATTCCAGTATAAAATAATATTTACTAATTTTGCAAGCGCTTAACAATTAGTGAGATATCTTGAGAAACCAAATCACTCATAAATGCAGCCCAGGATAATGCACTCTGCGCTAACTATATACAAAAAAAAAGATTGACAAGAGCAAATGCAGACTATGTGGAAAACGAGATAAAACTATCATTTCTACCATTAGTAGTTGCACTAAACTCGCACAGAAGAAATATAAAAACAAATATGACTGAATAAGGGAGATAATTTCCTGGAATTTTTACAAAAATTAAAACTTGAACAGTCAGAAAAATTGTTCATGCACACGCTGGAAGCTGTGCAAGAATGAAATCTACAAAAGTGATTTCATTATTGAAGCAGATAGACCGATATATGCAATATAACCATACCATGTGATCATCGACTGAACGGAAAGAACTGCTGAACAGTAGATTTTGCTGTACCGGTTGACAACCGGATATAAAGCAAAGAAACGGAAAATATCAGCAAATACCAGGAATTGGCAATGGAAATGATAAAAACATGTAAGATGAAAACAACAGTAACATCTATCACCATTGGAGCACTAGGAACAATCCCAAGGAAAAAAAAACATTCACGAGACAATGAATGTCTTACAATATATTACAGAAAGCAGGTAAAATAAGAAAAGTATTTGGAAACTAAATATGATTTTAGGATTTTTAATGAGATAAGGAAGTAACAAAATATGTTATCATTTTAGTTAAATTGAATTATTCCGATGAAAGGATTTCCAATAATAAACAAAAAAGATTTTTAAGTATTATACCAAATGAATCCTAAAATTAAACAGAGTTTTATTTCATTTGATTTTGATTGAAGGGTACTCTTTATTCTATTATTGTGTCATTTTTTTACAAATTCTTAAAAATAAACAAAAAAAAATATTTAATTAATGATGCAAAGATTTTTGCTTTGGGGTTTATCGCTTTCCTATTATATGAAGTTTAAAAAATAAATAGTTGCAAATCCTACATTTTTTACAAATGTCACGAAGAGTTTTTTTTAGAAAAAATATTGACAATGTTATTCTTGTCAGAAATTCTAGAATTAAACAAGTGGTTTAATACTCTTAATATTCTTTAAAGTTTTTGGATAATTATTCTGTTTTAAAATAAATTAATATTTTTAATAAACGTACAGTAATCTGTAGATATGCAACATGTGCTCAAATTATATTAATATATTACAGGTTTTGGTTATTTCGAATATTTGAACTTTTTTCTTATGTATATTATGTACACATTTCCTTTTTATTTGATTTTTAAAATAAATCTTAACAATTAGAAATAAACGGGTTATTTAGACATTTTTAAAAAATATTTTCATGACGTTTTTTTTTTTTTATTTCTCCGCATTTTATGATATTTTTGGTTTATTCGGATCACACACATTAGATTATTTAGAATTTTTCTCTTCTTTACTTTCATAAAGATTCTTTATTAAAATTATTAATATTGATCCCTGCATAAATCTCCACAGTTGTAAACCATTGGTTAAAACTAAATAAGATGCTATTTATATATTTGCACCAGTCGTAACTAGTTTAGTTGTTACATATAGTGTTAAATAGACTAAAACAAATCGATTCTGCTTAGAAAAATTAAATCCAATGTTTATTTGAGAAAAGCGGTCGAATTACACTTTAAAACGAGGTAGTGCGTATTTGCTTAATAAGAACTATATGCATAAAATCTAATTATATATGAGCAGTTTTCTTTAGACCTCTATATCTTACATCCGATTTAAAAAAACTTGATATTGAGTTAAGTTGCAAGTTAGAAGAAAATTGCATTTTTCTGTTTATAAACCTATAACTTGCTGAAAAATCTTTAAAGATTAATTTAGTACCGTGTTTTTCAGTCAAAATTGTAAATTTTCGTAAAGCATAAATTAAATTTGTTTCACTCCGCCACCAAAATTACTAATTTTACTCTTTTCTTTTATTGTATTAATGTTTTCACAGAAAACAAAAAAATGTGAAAATATTCACTGCACCTGCAATTTATAATATACACAACACACAAAAAAATAAACTTATCAATAGCAAGATTATGTTATTTAAAAAAAAAATTCTGTTTTATTTGTTTTTTATACGTGTATGTCTTATGGTTACATTTTGATTAAACTAATTTTTAAAAAAATCGGGAATTTTGAAAAATTATCTTCTTTAAGAATATTGAGTACAAAATTTGGTTTTAATTAAAACAAGAATATATACAGAAACCTATTATAAATGAGGAAACACTTTTTAAAAATTTGTTTCGTTTACACCTTCTTTTAGGAATAATTTGAAGGAAAATCCGATGGATACTTATGCCTCAATCGATGTTTTTATCAAAGCTATGTGTAAAAGGTGCCATTTCATATAATTTATTTTAAGATGTACCAAATAATATGAACCGAGACGATTTTATCTATGTATTTTTTGTAACTATAGGTTTTGTATCCTCTGATTTCTTGAAAAATAATTACAAACGTTATTTGACTCAAAGTATTATTAAAGTAAAAAAACATATTTGGCACAAATTATACCCAATGCAAATAGCAAACAAAAATTAAAACCCCTTTTTTTAATATTCTCAATGAGTTTGCTTTTAACGTAATTGTCTTAAACAACTATTAGACATTTTTTCATACTACTTCTTTATTCAGAAATTAAAAAAAAAATTTTACAATAAATGTTTGTCGAATAAATTTCAGATTTTTAATTAACAGTGCTCAATGCCTATTATAAGCGCTGCTACTTTTAAGCTAACTCTTTATAACGGAATGCGTTTTAGTATGTTTTTTTAATTAAAATGATTAAAAATTGAAAAACGAATCTAGGGAAAATAATTCAATAAATTTGACCGTAGAAAAATATGTTCATGTTTTTTTTATTAATATTAATGCTGATATTCTTAATGTTTTATCGTTTCATTTCTGAGTAAATACTCGTTAATTGAGTAGAATAATTATCTGAATTTTTTCAAATGGTAAATCTTTACAATTTTTATACATCTGAATAGTAAATTATCTTTAAAAGCCTTTATTTTAACGTTATTTCACTTAATCAGTATAAAATTGTTTGGATTCTATTCTCAATTCTATTGTTACATTTACAATATTTTTGTGTGATTTTTTAAAATCAGTTTTAATTTTTATTAAAATATTTCGAACTTCTATCTTCTCCTTTATAGTTTTATACAATATATTTTCTTTTTAGTCTAGATTTGTGAGATTTTGATTAACATTATGCAATCTATTAAGGTTTTTTTCTCATCTCTCTACTCACATTTAAAATGAAATTATTTAGGTATAATACAGTGGCGTACCAACAGTTTTTGCTGCCTGGGGCGGTCCTAAGGTTATCCCCCCACACCAATCACTAATAATCTGTTAATGTTTGATATTTTAAAAAGCCCCCAAATATTCATTTTCATGGAACTACAATCGAGGGTTTATATCATATTCAACTTATTTAAAATTTATCTTTATTCGGAATAAAATTGATACCACAGTTGAAAAATCCATTTAAAACAGTATTAATTAGGTACATAAAACATATAAACATATTACAACCTTAAAAAATTATTTTGATTATAAAAATTGAAATTTTTTGTTAGCTATTTAACTAATATTCTTTTATTTATTGTTTATTTTCAAACCCTAAAAATTCCGCACCCTCCTGACATGTGCCGCCCGGGGTGGATCGCTCCCTCCGTCCCCCTAACTATGCCACTGGTATAATGTGAGACCAGGAAACTAGTGCCGAGTTGAAGCTTCTTTAGAGATCTATTTATTCAATCCGTTTGGGTAAACTGAAACTGTCGAGATTTCAAAAGCATTCACCGGTGCTATGACAATTCAAGTTAAATTTTCTAAGATTCGAACCCACGATCATCAAATGAATTTCACTAGCGTTTAGAAGTGCCCCGGTTTACACAACGATTTACTTGAAAATCAATGTCCAATATGTTGGCTTCCGAGTAATCTTTATATGTAATTATAAATGTGAGAATGAGTGTGTGTATGTATTTCTGAGTGAACTATTAGTCTCTATTAAACTTTTCTGTCAATTCTCGTTCTACAGACTGAAAATTTCATATATAGTGTATTCAGGCGAGAGGAAAGATTTTTAATCGGTTTCGGGTCGCTAATTTAGCTGCTAATGGGTCAACGTTAAAAGTTTGAATCATTTATGTCTCTACAGAAGCACTCTGCAAGTATTAGGTGTAAATTCTTGAAATTTGATGTATGGGGTATTCGGAAATGAGGAATACTTTCTAATTGATATCGAACTAAGAGGTGAAAATTTGGAATTACAAAAATACAAATCAGATCATCAAATTTTTCCCCAAATTTCACGAGTTACAAGTAAGCTTTTTAATTATTTTTGCAACATTGAATTCAATTAATGACAGTTTGAGTAAGATATGTGTTGCCTTTATTAACTTCTGACAAATGCGTTATATCTGCGCTGGGAGAAAATAGAGGATGTATTGACGTTCGTTACATTGCATTTTTCTTTCATTTTATGAGTAGGACACGGAATTAAGAATTTGACTAATATAAACTTTTGAACCGGCAAATAATAACTGCAAGTCTTTATTTAATTTTGTTATAACTATGGACTCATAAACTTGATGCAAATCTTGTCCTTTTCAGGTAATTTAAGGGTATTTTTCTATTAAGTCAAATTATTACAAAAAATTTCAGTTTTGAAATCAAGAATAAATTCCTTAAATAAATAAATTCATTTTTTATAATTTTTTAAAATTATTTTGTAAGATATGAAAATTAATGAAAATATATAGTAATTATAAAGAGTGTTGCACAAAACGTAATCGATTTCAACGCATCAACTTTATAACTTCAGCAATTGTATTTCGCTAAAATTATTTTCTTAGATCTTTAATTACACGTTATATATAACTATGATATTTAATTGATGTTCAGATATGAAACAAGAAAATTTAATTGGATAAATTATTTTTATTTTCAGCTAAAAAACTAATTTAATTGATATTCTTTCTGTGTGTCTTTGTGAAGTCGGAGATGTAAGCGTCGTAACAAACATACATTGCCGAACTAAAGGAGTTGATGAGGGGCGTGTTTGCAGAGAAATTACCTGGAAATGTATCGTAGTACCATAACTGAATTAAAAAACTACATGACCAAGCTACCGGTGCCGCTACTGTGGATCGTACCGTCTCAAATTTGGAATAAAAACGTCCTCTGATTATATTTTGTATTTTTTTGTAAAACCTGCAAATAAAAACAAAAATTTTAATGTTTTAAATCTAATGCACAACTTGCGTTACACTGTACCTACAATCATTTTGTAAAGAATTTTGAATTGAATTTTTTCTGGATATATGCTTGAAAAGACGTATATTATTATATCTTTTGTAGTTGTTCAGACTTAGCGCAAGATTGAACTCCTTTAAAATGAATGAAACTAACAACACTATGAAATTTACTTGGTGAGCGCCCCCAAGTTTGGCACAAGGCCATTTTACGTGCTCTTACTCGGGCTTTATATATTCTGTGTTACCCTTCATCTAGATGAACTGCTCTCCCGAGCTAACGAGCCCCATCTGCCCGAGGCAGCTAAAGTGAAAGTAATGATTTTGACTTGGATTTGAACTCACGTAACACGATCTCACAGCCCGAGCTTCTACCAATGCTCCACCGTCGCTGCCCTCCAGACATGTAAGATACATATTTTCACAAAAAAAACAAAAAAAACTGTTGTAGTGAAAGTAGATTGCTTGTTCTTTTTGCGACTTTTTTTTAACAAATGGACAAAAGGGTGGTGTCGAAAGATAGTCGAAGAGGTCTGAAGATACGGTACAAGGCTACTAGTTGAATAGTTCTGAAATTTACAGTGCATTGCCGAAAAAGTTTAACTTATACAAAAATCATTTTACAAAATACTGTCTTCTATGCACGTAGGCACACTGTCATCTCTCACAATCTACACGCGTGAAATATCTAATTGTCATGCATGGATAAGCAGGGATGTGCTTAGTGCCCCCGCAGACCCTGCAACTGCAACGGGCTGCAAGATTCCTCGGCTTCACAGATTACAATAAAAAAAATTACCTAAATAATTAATTGTTAGGATTAACTAAAAAAATAATTATCAGACTTAAAATATACGTATCAATCCATCTTTCTTTCTGCCTATCTTTCTCGATATTTATGTATATTTAGTCGAAGGCTCTTTCTTTCTCTCTCTGAGTAATCTCGACTATCCGGCAGCCAGAGTCAGTTCCTTGTTAGAAGCCAAGCTAATCAGCCACTCAGCTGCCCTGGAAAGGTTTTCAACGAACCACAAATTACTCAACATTGAGAGCATAAATACAAATATTCATTGTTTAGAGTTTCATCATCACAGATTGCTTTTTCGTTTTATGGTGAAATTTAATACAATTTATTTTAAAGCCACAGAGAAAGTCAAAGTTATTCCTCTGTTCTTTTTGAACAAATATAAACCAAATATAAAAAATAATGCATAAATAAATAAAATAAAAACGCATGCAAAACCAAACACAAACAGTTATGTATTTATATCAGAATTTGTTAGTATTGCAGTTTGCCATTTTTCACATACACACACACATACACACACATACACACACACATACACACACACATACACACACACACACACACAAACACACATACACACACACACACACATATGTTTCACCCGAAAACTTAAAAAATAAAGATAAAAAGCGAAAAAAACTATTTGATAAAAAGAGATTGCAGTATAAATTGTAAAATTGATAATTAAACCAGTCATTTATTTACTATATAAACTACCGGAATCATATTTCCATTATATAAAATTCAAAATAGAGAATTAAAATGATCTTAGAAGAAACTTTAATCAGTATTTTTTAGTATTCAATCCAAAGATGGTATCAAAAATTAATTTCTATTTAATTCACCTGAAATAGTTTTCCTGATATTTTAATTAGATATTGAGTTTTTTTTAAAGAGACCCACACCACTCAGTGGCGTAGCAATAGTTTTGCCACCCGAGGCGGTCGTTCATTAGATTTGCACCCCCAACGCCACCACTAATAATCTGTTAACACTGAAAATTTAAAAAAAAAGCTAAAAATATTTGTTTTCATGGAACTACAATCAATGATATTCAATCTAAAATATTAATTTTCAATGAACTGATGATAGTTAAAAACTCCGTTTTAAAACAGTATAATTACACACATAATACAAACTCATTTTTGTTTTAAAATTTCAGATTTTTGTTATATTCATACAATTTTTTTCCTATTATCTATTTTTACCTCTTCAAAATACTACCCCCTGGGATGCACCGCCTGGGGCGGACCGCACCATCCACCCTCCCTTGTTACGCCACTGGCACCACCCTACTCATCAACACCAGCAACGAAGGCGTTCTCAAAGGAATTATAAAAATAAACTATATTTTTATTTGAATGTGGATTAAAAAATTTACCACATAGAGGCAAATTAATAGAAATTGTATTACCTTTGATTATCTGCTTTAGTGAATATAGAACGTTAAGGAAGTTTATGTGTTTGTAGCAGACCGTTTATGACACTTCCGGTACAAACAGGAAGTCGCAGTCAGGATTACGACATTTATATTTGAATCTGGTAAAGAATACAAGTTTAGTCTAGATTACCGAACAGAGACAACAACAGTCAGTTCAGAGAGACAGCGACGAAGCTAGCACGTCTCTTCCCGTCTCTACAACAGAACTTACTACACCTCGTACAATTACTACTACATTAAGATAGCAAACAACCTATACACAATTTTTAGACTAGAAACTTGTCTCCCAAGAACGCACATGCTCATCAACTTTAGAGACAAACATTCTCTCTCTTCCTATCGTGTTCTTTCCCTGAGGACCTATCGTTTACACCCCTCATTCCTGTTCTCTATGCTGGGGATACACAACTTCCTATCGGTCCCGCGCTACATGCTCTTTTCATAGTCTAATCTAGTTTATAAAAAAAAGCTAGCAAACAGTGAGTGACCCTGTGTTTTCCGGATTTCATATAAGCATTGTAAACAGGTATCTCCCATTTTTTGGCAAAAGTCACATAATCTAGTTTTAATATAAACAGTACCACAACAATTTTTATGGATGCAAAATCCTATGAAATTGAGCAACTAATTTCATAAATAAAGGGAGAGTCTTAGAATACAGCATAGGTTGCTGGTTTTTAAATTAAAGAGCATGAACACGCTGTATGTTTGCTTTCAACCAGTTTCTGTTTATGTAAATAGTTCTAATTTCAATTTTACCTTTTTTTTTCAGATTAATGGAGTCTATTGGTTGGTTGTATTGAGATTATATAGTGCAAGGTGTAAACATGACTTCTATCTGTTTACCAAGTAATTAGGACTAATTTTAGATGTTCATATTTATATCATTAACAGTCAAAACTATCTTTTCTGAATTGGAAGGTTCCAAACTAATGGATGAGTGTTAAATTTAGATTTATATATGTTTATTATTGGAAAAGTTTACAGATTGAACTTGAAAATATTATTAAAGAGCAAATATTGCACTTTTAAACCGAAGAAAAGGGTCAGTTATGAAACAGTTAAAATATTGTGGATTTAATTAACCATCTTTTCGTAGTATTTTCAGTATTAGTTTACATTTCTTGTATCAATACTGACAATATATAGAGAGAAGGCTTATAACAAATTAAATAAGCAATAGTAAATGTATACTTTTTACTCAGTTGAAAATAATATATATACTTGGTGAACAGCACCAACCAAGTTTGGCACAAGGCCATTTTTAAAGTGAATGCAATGGTTTTGACTGGGATTTGAACTCGCGTACTACGATTCCCGAGCCCGAGCTTTTAATTATGCTCCAACTACGCTGCCCTATTCAAATCGGAATATATTCTCCTTGTAACAATGGAAAAAATTAAAAAAAAACCTTAACCTTTTGAACACTAAAGGACCGATATATCGGCCCAAGTGACCAAAGAAAAAAGAAGACACGGAAGAAGGATGAGGACAACAGTCCAAATAATAGTCGTACAAAAAAAATGTTTCTTATTTTGAGAATTATCTGAAACAAAACAACCAATTATTGTAGGGATATTTGAAAACCATATCAAATCCAAGTAAATAACATGTTTGAAATCTTTAAAAAGGTCACGAACTTCGAAGTTGGGGTAGCGATGAATACAAGTGAATCCTGTGAGTGTCAAAGTGAGGTCAGGCCATAACTGATTAACTTTAAAACAAAAGGTTAAAGCCAAAGTTTTATTATAGTTCTTCTTCTTCTTCTTCTTCCTTTTCATCTTCTTCTTCTTCTTCTGCTTCATCTTCTTCTTCTGCTTCATCTTCTTCTTCCTTTTCGTCTTCTTCCTTTTCATCTTTTTTTTGGCTTCATCTTCTTTTTCTTCTTCATCTACTTTTTCATCTTCTTCTCCCTCTTCTTCTTCATCTTCTTCTTCTTCCTTTTCATCTTCTTCTACATCTTCTGCTTCATCTTCTTCTTCTTCTTCTTCATCTTCTTCTTCTTCTGCTTCATCTTCTTCTTTTTCATCTTCTTCTTTTTCATCTTCTTCTTCCTTTTCATCTTTTTCCTTTTCATCTTTTTTTCTGCTTCATCTTCTTTTTCTTCTTCATCTACTTTTTCATCTTCTTCTCCCTCTTCTTCTCCTTCCTCAAAACTTGCAGTATATTTTTATTTAAATTCCGATTAACCCTTTAAACCCTGAAGAACCGATATATCGGCCCTGGTGACTTAAGGCAAAAAAAATTACCAAGTAGTCACTCAGAGCCATTCTATAAAAAAACACCCTAGAGAGCCCTGGCGTAGAACCGAGTATTCAGCCTTAGCGCTTCATATTAGGGGTTAGAATATGATCAACAATCCAATTCTGTTAAAAGAGAAAGTTACAGAAACTTCAACGATAGCATTTGAAAAACGAGTCCGTTGGAGGAGGGGTCATTGCATGCCTATGGTCCCCAAGGAATAAAGAGCCTTTAACCCTGTAGACCCTAGGAAGCCGATATATTGGCCCTGACGACTTAACTCCTTGAACCCCAATCTATCAAAATAACCAAGTAGTCACTCAGAGTAGGTATTTTAGAAAAACCTATCAAAGCCAATAGATTGGTGTGTCTTCTTTTGCGTTATGATGTTTAGTCCGATATATCGGCCTTGTAGGGTTCAAAGGGTTAAAGAAAAAGAAGACACACCAATATTTTGGCTTTGATATGTTCCTCTAATATAACAGCTCTAGGTATGACAGAAAATGACAGACATTTGATCCCTCCCCTTTTGATTAAAACATTGATTACATTATGAATAAGAAAAGAAATTCACTTTTCATTGCTCTCTTTATTTCAAGTAAACATTTTTTTCAATAAATAATAAAGAGTTGTTTATAAAATATTAAAAAAAAATTTCTAATTCAATAACCTTCGTAGTTTTTCAATTTTTTTTTCTAACCATCAGTTCAAAAATTTTAATTATTTTTTGTTGTTTTCAATTCGTTTTTCTTTGTTTTAAATATAAAAACAAAACAAAACCAGTTAATATTTATTTCACATAAAAACTAGTATTAATGTTGCAAGGGGTAAAATTAAAAAATCAAACTGTCATACCTAGAACAGCTCTGAGTGACTACTTGGTAATTTTGATAATTCAGGGTTTAGATGATCAAAATAAAATTCCACAGTAGATGATTTAGAATCGAAAAATTCAAATCCTTGTCGTAATAATTTGAAACTTTCACTGACTATCCTTTTTTTGCTTGTTTTTAAAGAAATAATGAAGACAATCGTACTTAGACACATAAGTACATTTAGTGCCTCTTAAACTGGAATAAAGAAGAGGATATCCTGCTTCTAATCCTTCTTACTCTCGCAACAAATAAACATTTGCATGATTTCAACCAATTTCGTCAGGGAACAATTATTGAAAATCCTGTAAATTTTTAGCCAAATATCAGTGCCGTGCTAAGCCGCCTTGTGGTCAAAACACAAAATGCTCCTTGCGATCCCTTTACCATAAAAAAGGCAAGTTACCCCGCCTCAACATACAGGAGGCTTTGATCAAAGATTACGTATACAAATAGTTGGGGTTAGTTAATCCCAATAATTAATCATTGTTAAATTTACTTTTATGGGTTGACTTTGTTGTTGTTGAAGTTTTCATTCTTGGTGCTTCTTTGGTATGCGATCTCGGTCGTATTTTGATCTCAAAATTTTAGACTCTACTTCGGTATTTTTAAAAATATATTTGTTATGAACAAAAGGAAAATAAAAAAGAACAAACATAAAAAAAAAAATTATTTAGATAGAAATATTTAAAAAAACTACAAACGTAAATATATTTATTTAATGATGAATTGTAGCAATATCGGATAAAAAGGCAAGAAAAAGATCATCTTCTGACCCTAACCCTAACCCATAAAAAGGCAAGAAAAAGATCATCTTCAAATTTCTTCATTTGTTGCCAACAGAAATAATCGAGATGCGATTGAAAGGTTTTTGCAGAGACGCCTCTCATTTTTTTAAGAATACGAACTCTAACTTTAACCCTAACCCTAACGACTGAGATCGCATACCAAAGAAGTACCGGCCAATCTAATTCCATTTTCGCTTTTTAATTTCTGTCTCTATTGGGACTTTGTTAGTTTTGTCCCCCAGTTGTTTGCAGGAGAAGCAATTTTCATAGTCCTGTTTTTTTTGGGGTTTTTTTTTTTTATCTTTTAAAGATTTACGACATCGTTTTGAAAGGAAAAAGAAACGTAAACTAACCGTAGAAGAGCGAAAACTATTTGTTGAAAAAGTCAGCGATTACATCAGCAAAATATTTTCTGAAAATTCCCAGGAATCAAATGACAGTGAAGAAAAGCAACTGACTAAAAGAATGCGGGTGCAAGTGCAAAGGACACCTTCGTCTACAAGTTTATCATGGAAATCAACAGAGCAGAATCCTCCTCAGTCAACCCCTACCCGACTGAAGGAAAAATGGAGCAGAGATGGTAAGAGGAAGGGCCTTAGTAATGAAGATTTAATTGACTGTGATACTGAAACAAACCATGAACAGATTGTTTTGACTGAACCTTGCCGAGATAAAATCTGGTCAAAAAATACGAAATTAAAAAAAAGTAAGTTTGGTTTTTCTTAAATTATTATCGATGTGAAAATAATATTAGTATTTTTATTTTGAGGTGAGGCTTCATAATTTAGGAATTAACTTTATTATTTGGACTTTTGTCCTCATCTTGGTAATTTTGATGTT
>JAUZSX010302699.1:0-12939 GCA_034780655.1 Idiosepius hallami | reverse complement strand
CTTATAATTTGAAAATAATTCATTACAGTTAATTGTTCTAAGGTATATTGATTTAATCATATACATGCATATATACATTATTTTTATATATATATATGTATTTATTTACTTGGTCGAGCACAAAACCAAGTTAGGCACAAGGCCAGTTTTACATGCCCATTATATTCCTAGGCTTTCTGTAATCAGTGTTGCCCTTCACCTAGATGAGTTACTCTCCTGAGTTAATGAGTCCCATGTGCCCAAGGCAACTTAATGTAAAGGTATATATACATACACACACATTATATATACATACACACACACGCACACACATATATATATATATATAATGTGTGTGTATGCATATATAATGTGTGTGTATGTATATATATATATGTATGTGTATATATATATATATATGTATGTGTATATATATATATATATAGATAGATAGATAGATAGATAGATATAGATAGATAGATTTGTTTAATAGTTCAATTAAAAAATGATAAAATTTATCAAACCTCATTTTCAAAGAATTCATAGAAATCAAAATGTATTAAATAAAAGACAAAACAAAAAAGGAATGTGTTTAATTAGAAAGCACTAAAAGAAAATATTGTAAGCAGACTCTTATTTTAAAGAAAGGTTATTGGAGTTGGATACTATTGAGAGAGAGAAAGAGAGAGAGAGAGAGAGAGAGAGAATGATGAAAAACTACTAGATTTGTTATGTCTATTGGTATGCAAATCAACAAGCTTTAAAAAAGATCTGAAGATTAAAAGTATCAATCTCTAAGGCAGACACAATGAGCAGCATGTCCTGTTGGCATTGCAAAGACATTGCCTGACATTGCAGTGGACTAAAATACTCACCAATAATGGGAGCTGAACTATCTGAAACAGGCCGAAGTTCGGGGTGACTTACAATTGCACAGCCTGCAAAAAGTCATGACACCAACATGATAGACGGGATATTTAATAGAATGCGCTTTTTATACATGCACATCTTCAGTTTGCCATTTCATCAAAATTTATGAAAATGTAGCAGTTGGTGTCACTACAATGAATTGTTTGTGTGTTTTAGGTGTGTTTAATAATAAAACAAAAAAGACAGAAAAATCAGAGTATGAAGAGGGAAAAAAAAGCAACAATGTGTTTTGGTTGAAGTTAATTTAAAAAATGGAAAGATAGGAAACTTTCCAATGAAATAAATGTTTTTTTTTTTTAATTATTGGATCAATAATGATGATTTCCACTAGAAAAAAAATATAAATAGTGTTATTTTGTAGCTATACCTCAAAATAAGAATGGGCCAACCCAATCTAAATCAGTCTTAGTTGAGTGAAGTTGAGCCATTGTCTACATATTTGTATGCCATGGCTGAGCCAAGTGAAGTACTTCCTTTCAGTAATTTCTGTTTTTTATATTTTATTTAAAAAGGATGAGATAATGTCTTTCATGTTATTTGGAATTATAACAATTAGGGCAAAAAAAAAAAAATTATCAAGGAAAGACGGACTTTAAAGTTAGTTAAACACAACCAAAGGAATATCATAGGGCAAAAAAACTGCTGAAAAACTCGATTAAAATCAAAGGGACTTTGGCAGCCAAATATTCCAGGGATTATTAATAATAATTAAGTCAATAAATACCAAGTAATCAATCATTTTCCCTTACCCTGATCACTCATTTTTTTTTTTCATTTTGCTTATTAAAAAAAAAAAAAAATTAAATTTTAAATCCAGGGGAGATAACTATAATTCTTCTTAATTAGGTATTTAAAAAAAATAAATTTTTTTTGTTTTTTTTTTTCTGCATTAAAAAAGCTTCTTAATTGCTGGGAATGCTGAAAAAGAAAAGAGATTACAAGAAAAAAAAAATTATATATTTGAAAAAAAAAAAAAAAATTAGTTTTATGGAAAATTTTTTAAAATCATTAAACAAAATTAAATTTACATTGGCATAAGCTGGTAGATATTTTAACAACAATTATAAATGAAACAATGCAAAACACACATTTACACAATTGAATAGACATCCTTTTGATTAATGACTACTTAAAACATTTAACTTTTAGTAAAGCAAAATTAATTTACAAGCTAAAAACATTTTAACTTATAATTAAATGGTTAAACAAACAGGCAAACATACGAGTTTGAGATTTAACATTAAACAAAATATATTTAAAATAAAAATATGTAGTAACAAATAAAAAAATACTTAGCAAATAAAAACAGTTTAAGCAATAATAATGAAAAAAAAAAGAAAAAAAAACAACAAAAAATAGAATAGCATGAAATAAAATTAACTAAGATTTTCTAGTAAGGTTGTATGTAAATCCTTTCTAATCTATCAATTTTTTTTTCTTACTTGAATATTTGACATTTTAATTATATAAATAAATTATTGTTAATAACATTAACTGAATTCAGATATCAAATCTAGCTTTCTATTTCCCTAAGAAATTAAAATTTTAAATCTTTTATTCTATGCCGCCATATTGTTTTTGAACAACATATAACTTGTTTAGTAACTTAGCATGGAAAAAAAATCCTTTTTAAGGAGAGTCGGTCTTTTGCTAGCACCTGGTGCATTATTCAAACTAATTTGTAGCTGAGAGAATTAGGGGATTAATACCTTTCCCAAGAATATTAACCCAAATATGAATGTAACTGCTGAGATCTGAAGTAGTGAATTCTAAAGCCTAAGCATTGATCCATATCACCACAGCCCTTCAGTCTTTTGTTTGCATAAACAGTTTTATTTTGACTGTTTATACGACACTCTTTTTTCTTTCTTTTTGCCAATCACAAAACTTACAGATTAATTCCATTTTAATTGTGATGTGACTCAATTATTGAGTTTTATAGATCATCATTCATTTGCTTTAAGGTGGAAAACGCATATCATCAGAAATTTATCTCTCTTCATTTATATTGTTGGCCCTTTTTATTGTTTGTGTTGTCTTTTGTGTTTCCAAGTTTTTTTATTATGGTCCAAATAGTGATTGTTATTTTCCTAGTTGAATCCAAAATTAATATAAGTACTCGTAGGTTTAAGTATAAACAGCTTAAACTGAGTTCTTTTATAATAAAATTAATTTTTGGCCCAAAAAACAGATGGAAATTCTACTTCTTCAAGTTGGCAGTAGCTATTAAGAGTATCATAATCCTAAATTTTAAGATAATGTCATACGATTTCTGTTTTGGAGTTTTAAATCTCAAAACTCACAAACTGGATCGGGTTAGTTTTGGAATCAGTGTTGTTCTTCACTCAACCCTTGGGATCCAGAAGGGCTGATTCATTTGGCCTTGGTGACTTAGCGAAAAAGACGACAGGCCATTTTTTGGCCTTTCATGATCCTCTAATAGAATGGCTCTGATTAGCTAGTTAGTAATTTTTCAAAGTCAGGATCCAAAGGTGTAAGAAAAATTGCACAATCAGTTCAGAGCAACTGAAAGTGAACATAATGGGATTTTAATTCTCCTACCCCAATTCCAAAAATCCAAGCATTTAACCACTTGCCCACTGCAATCCCCCCATCCACAAATTTGCTAGTCATATACAAATAAATGCAATAATTTTTCTAAGTGAATTTTTTAATGATAGATTTTTACAAAAGGTGGGGAGGCAAATAATAGATGAAGCAAACTATTAGTCCCAGCACCCATCAGCATAAGCAAAAAATAATTAAAGTAGTTTCCGTTAATTAATCCACAAATAAACTGGTTCCTTAATAATAATTTTATATTAAGTGATGAATATAAATCTTAAAAACTGCATAATGGACATTCAATAGTAAGTGAAACAGAATACACATGCAGCAATCTCTTGTTTATTGTGTTATATTCCAGCTATAATATTTGAAAATCTGCAAAGTAGCAACAATAGATCTTATTCTATGTGCATTTTTACCTTTAAAAAACCGGTATTCATTATTTTTCTATATTGGTAACAGCACTCAAATTAAAACTACATCAATGTGATAGGTAAGTTTACCATAACACAAGTGTAAAGCTATATGAGGGGGATAAGCAAATTTACTATTGTTAGCCTAGATATAGTATACAAAAATAATGCCTATTATTAAGTATTTGTAATGACAATAATGATAATGCAATAACTTTATGAGATTAAAATGTAAAAGTAGTGTATTTTCATTAGATAAATGTGACCCTTTATATTTCTAAAGTTGCAGATATCTGTTCAGCACATATTGTAAGGGTTTACTATTGTATTGTGCAAAACTGAGGAGAGGGAATGCCATTTTTATAAATCAATAAAATAATAAAAACGCATCAAAACTTCCTGTAATTATCAAAATAAGTGCACTTGCCATAAAAAAAAAACTCACTATATCTTGAATTAGTGGAAGGTGAACTGTGATATAGTGGGGTGGGTTATTGTATTCATTTATGGTAATTAAGTCTATTACTTGTCTTTCGTGTCAAGATAAATTCTAACAAAAATAAAATTCTATGATGAATAAAACCAATAAAAATTAATAAAAACTAAAAGTTTAATTTTCCTGATTATGAGAAAAAATAAAAAAGACTGTTCCAGAAAAGTGAAATACTTTTTTGTTGGTTGGTTGGTTGGTTATGTTTTCAAAGGCATTTTGAATCCATTTAGTCATTAATGCCAAGAACAATCATTTTTATTAAAAAGTTTTTGTTAAATGATAGTTGAAGCAACAATAACTAAATTAACACATAGCTGTCATGGTTCCTCTGCTGGACAAGGAGTATTCATAACTTACCTTGAGGTATTTACCAAAAAGTTATAAATGCTCTATTTTTTAACAAACAAATTTCTATGGCAAAAAGCAAGGTGTAGGGAAAACTATAAGGCATTAACTGAAAACCAAATTCTTAAGTGTTACATACCCAGCAAGATTTATACAAGTAGTGTAGGAATGAAAAGCCTCTTGCAAGCACTACCAAGTGCCACAATATTGTAGAAATGGCCACTCTCAGTAAAAGAGCACCAATCATCATGTGCATGTTAGCAAGTGTGTGTGTGTAATGCTAAAATTAAATTTCTATCGTAGTTTTTTATATTTTAAAATGGTAAATTTCAGAGCTGCTTAATTAGCTGTGTTCACTTTTGGTCTAACAGAATACAGCCATGCCTATTGCTCCAGCCATGGGTTAAATAGAGAAAATATAGATTGCATAAGCTTATTACAATGCCAGTACTATCACATTATAGAATCACAAATTTATAGTAATTTGAAGGGGCTGAGGAACATTTTTTTCTTTCAATATAATCTATAATTATATAATATTTTAGATTATTGAAGATTTTAAAATTATCTAATAATTCTCTAAACCCTTATGTTTTCAGGGTAAATTATGCAAAGTTTTTGACTGATCTTGAAAAACAAAATCTTTAAATAATTTGACTTCAAAACCAATGATTGATCTAATTTGTTGTTATAAAAGTTACTCCACATGTAAATTTATCATTTAAAAAAAAATAAAAGAAAATTATTTTGAACATTTTCTCCATTCTGAGATAGAGGAAGAAATATATATTTTAAGATTTCTATTGTGAGGAAGAAATGCTCATTCCTAAAAGAAGATAAAAAACCCAAAGAATCAAGGAAGTAAAAGCTAAATTGAACAGAGAAAGCTTCAATGCAGAAATAAATGAAAGCCTGAATTAAATAAAGATTTCCCACCACAGAATGAGATTCTTTGATTGAAGAATTGGTATCAAACGAGTAAAAACATGAAGAAATTCAAATACTTTGTTTTTATGAGTTAGGATTTGAACAATTTCAAAGTCCATTGTACGATGGAAATCTAGGGCCACAACCATTGCACTGTGAGACTCTGGGGTCATAATTGCTGCTCTGTGGGAATCCAGAGCCATAATCATAGCACTCTGGGAGTTGAGAGCTACAATCACTTATACTTTTTAAACATTTGAGTCTTTCTTAAATTTACTAAATTCTAAAGTAATTTTTTTTTAACTAAAAAGATTTTTTTGTAAAGTTTTATCAGCTTGTAAATTCAAATCAGTTTTTATACTTAAGAAATATAAATAAAGATTCTTTTATTTTTTTTGTTAGTAAATAGTTTTTATTTACAAAAGCTAAAAAACTCCTCAGTTAAAAATCCTCATTAACTTTTGATTAAATAAATATTAATTTTTGTTAAAAAGAGAAATGGAACTTACTTCATTTTGAATGCAATGCATTTGTTTACAATAAGATATTAAAATAAAAAAATTGAAAAGCTAATAGACCTTTTAATTCATTTTTCCTAGATTCTCATTCTAATGGTGTTGCTTCATATTTTTTGTGTGATCCAAAAACTTCAATGTGAACATTATATAGCATGAAAGACTAAAAAATAAAGTTTAAACAATTATTTCCCAAGACCAGAAGTTCAAGGTGAATGTGGTTTTTAATAAATAGAAATCAAGCTGCATTATTCAGAGTGGCTAGAAGTCAACCAATAATATAAAAGTCTTTCTCTATACCTTGATAACAATTATTGTTAATAATTACCAGTGCCCTTATAGATGGTTTCAAACTAACAGAGAGCTCTTTGAATCTTGGTAGATATTGCTTAGAAAGGGAAGCCATCAAATGTAATTCTGTTGTGTTTATACAGGAAATAAACCCTTTTAGTCATTTAATACTGAAAACAATCATTATTTTTTTGTTTTTCATAAATGGTTTGTTAAAAGAATAGTAGTTACACTATTTAACCCATAGCTGGAAAGAATAAGGAGAATTCAAACGATTTTCCAAGGATTTTAGTTGTAAATTCAATGATTGGGAATTGAACTTGTGTATTAAGATTCCAAAATTTAAGCATCTTCACTAAGGGGACTTACCAATGTTTCTAATATCAATACAAATTAAAATTATTAAATGCCTGAAAAAAATTAAATGTCGCAAATACTTTAGAGAAGTCTTTTGCTATTAAAATATATTAAAAGATAGATTTGATTTAGGGATGATTTTTTTTGCACTTAGATAATACACATCATCATGTACTAAGGGAGCTGTTGTTAATGAAATGAGTAACTGTATTTTTGGATCTAACATAGCTCAAGGCAACCAAGAATAAAATTCAAAATTTAAAAATAAAGTCATTTTTTTGCTTTTACACATATTTAAAAAAAAGTTTATTTTAATAAAAATGAAACAAATGAAAAGTGAAATAAGATACATTTATGTTTTATTTTAGTTTTAAACAAATTGTTAATAAGAATTCTGGGATAAAGAACTTAAAAAAAGTACCAGCATTTGTGCCAATAATAATAATGGTTGTTCCTTGTGATTGAGTATAATTGATAATTGTTTTGTTTAAAGCATTTTCTTTTCCCCAGAAGATAAAACTAAACTTAAAAATATTTATTCAATTTTGAGGATGACCACTGTACCATCATCTTGTCATCGTTTATTTGATGAGCAAGGGAAATACAACAGAGTGTCCTTTACTATGGCAACAAAAACTTGTAAACTAGCTTGGAGGTTCTTTGCAGTTGCAATGATTGCTACTGCACCTAAATAAAATCTGCGCCAAGTAGAAGTATCTATACTCCTTTGAAAGTGGTACATTTTTGGAGTTTTTTATGAAATCTTTAGTACATAGAAAATTTAAACAGGAAAGTGACAGTCAATTTTTTAATGCCTTCAGATAGAATGTACTTAGTAAAAAAAAATCAATAAAAGTAACATCAATTGTTTTTGATTCTGTTTACAAAAAATAAAGATAACTCTTAAAGGTTTTGAGTTATCTCTCTTCTCTTTATCTATTTATTTTGGAGTTAGGGTGGATTGAACTGGGAGAGCATATTTATTTACATGGAAATTAAATAATTTGCTCTGCACATTGACATATCAATATATACATTCCAAAGAGGCACAGAAGATGAAATGTTAATTATAATAATGACTATAAGAAGTCCAAGATGTCTAAGTAATATAAAAGTATATTAATTATTTTTGGTTCATTTTGTAAGTATATTTGCTAATATTTGCAAGATTAAATTAATACATACCCAAGGGTACCAGCAATAATCAATAAGTTTAACATTTACTTAAAAAAAAAGAAGAAAATTGTGTAAAAGCAAAAACTGACCTTTTTATATTAGAATTTGAATCCAGGGTGTCAGATCTTTGTGTAGACCATATCTTTATTAGTGTCCGAGCAAAGGGGGATTTGAGTGAGACAAAGATGGAGGATACAGAGGAGTGTAAGTTTATCAAGGCAGAAAAAGAACTTTAGAGGATTTTTGCTGCAACTACAAAGTTTGGCAGTGGCAGTAGCAGCAGCAAAATGGGACACTTACCAATCACGTTTTAAAAGCCAAATCAGACGATAAAATTTGGAGATTTCAACCATTTTAAATGTTGATAAGCAACAACCACAACTTATTGTTTTGTTTAGAGCATTTCCTTCTCCCCAGAAGATGAAACTAAACTTAAAGATGTTTATTCAATTTGATGTAATTTGTTCTTTTTTGTGTGTATGTGTGCCCAGTTGTAAATATTTTGTTGTTATTGAAAAATAGGGTAATTTGGTCGTTTCAATAACAAATCAAATACTATAGTTGTTTAATAGAAAGAAAATTTTGTCTTGATTAACATCTCTGTTAATAGGTTAACAAGCTGCACTATTTAACTCATAAATTAACTTATAAATTTTCCCTAAGGGAAAGATAATATCTAGAAAGCAAACCTAATGGACTAATTGGGATTTTAACTAGTGTATTATAACTCTAGACTACATGTACATATTGGTTGTGTCTGTTCTGTTTCTTTTTCAACTTTAAATTTAGATTTTTGTTTTTCATTAAGATAAAAAATTAATCTGTTTTTTCAGAGCAATCAAATTTTAGTGCAGATATTAAATAAACTATAAAATCAAGGAGTTATATTCAGATATAGAATAAAATCTATTTTTCACACTTGGATGTCAAAGAATTTTTCATTTTAAGAGCTCGATATCTCTAGAGATGAAATGGAAATTTAAAATTACTTGTATCTTCTCATTAAATCATTTGCAATTTTGATTCTTTCAAAATTCAGTAATTAAAAAGATGGTTGATTAGTTTTGTTTAATAAGTTATCAAGATCTTCAGTGATTTTAATGCGGATAACAATCATTTTTAAGTTGTAAGCAGAAATATAAAGAGAATATTGAAAACAATCTATACATTTTGAATATTTAATCTTTTAGTCTAAGGATTTGAAAGTATGACACCATGACTAACAATAACGGTATGCTATATTTTATTTTAATATAATACAAATTACTATGCAAAATGCTGATTCACAGTTACCTTCTACTAATGTATGACTAACCATTGAAATCCAAGAGAATCTATGAATAGCTTTGATGAAATATGGAGCCTTTTGCCTTGCTTAAAACAAATGAATACGATTATAAACGAGAATTATTTGTATGACAGTTTTAGACTTCAGAATTTAGAACATGTGGGTTTCATTATCATCTTTATTGTTGGTACAGACACATATATATTGATATATAGTGCATAAAAATTCAAGATGAACAAGGGTCAACCAAAAAAAGGATGAAAAGTATGTCATATATATATATATATATATATATATATATATATATGAAACAATAATGATGAGAATTGCAGTCTAAATATATTAAAAAGCACAACTCTTTAATGAGAAACCTAAAAAATTTAAATAAAGCCTAATATAGAAAATATTGAAATACAAAAGTTTGTAAAAATGCACGATTCCCAATATTCTTAATGATTTCTCAAAAACTAATTATTTGGAATTTCATCATTAATAGGGATAACTTCTCGATCTTCTTTCTCCCTAAAGTTAATTCTTGCTATTAGCAAATAATACAACTAACATTCCCATCCCCATTTATCTTGAAGCGTGAAAATACTTAATCAAATAATACAGTAAATACTTGTTCTAAATTATTTTGTGCGTGAAAATAGTTGTATAGAAAACAATACTTCTAATTAATTTTTTTTCTTAGATAATATTTAGTTTTTATTTAATACACATACCGTCCTCAGCTGCCTCATTGTAGCACCTTACCACCCCTTCATGTGAATGGGCTCGTTCCAAATGGCATGACTGTTTCTGGCGTGCAAGATGAGCCATTTGGGTGGCTGAGTGGTAGTCAGGCAAGGGTGGTCGACGCATGTTCGTGTATGTCTGTTGGATGCAGTGACTATAAGCTGCCAAGAAGGGAAAATTTATGCATTGTTAGGAGAGTCAGACTTCACATGTGGGAGTTGATTGGTTGGTGATAGTTGGACAGGATGGCTAATGGAAGAAGGGTCAGTGGGGACAGCAAGAGAGAAGGGCTGGTGTTGGGAGGATAACAAATGCAGTTTATCATCATGCATGGACATGCAAATATATTTTTAAGTGGGTTTGGAAAGAGGAACATATAGCACACATGCAAACATGCAAGCTGGGTGTGGATATGCCAAAAATAAAACAACAACAACAACAAAAAAGCAAGCGGGGACGATGGACAACTAACACCGTCAAAATAAAAATATATGGACATAGCAATTAGAAGTGATTTAAAAAGATTATAGATAGCTATATGAAGTGATAATTATGCTTATATCTATATTTTACAATCATTATCATATCTGACCTCGCATAAAAAAAGAGAGAGAAACAGAGAGAAAGCTTCTTATCATCCAAGTACAAATTAAGTAAGGATAATTAACTTGGTACTGCTTAATTATCCACCATATAAATTCTTACAAATTTTGAAATAAATAGTTATAAAATAAAGATAGAAATATCATAGATAGAAGACAGCTTATTGATGATTTTAAGATGAAATTTAAATTCACTTTTTATCCATTTCAAAATAGATTCCTTTGGGTTTTTTTTTTAAGACATCAATAAGGAAACCCTTTCCAGGATGAGTTTTTGAGAGTAAAATAATAGAAAAACCAATCCAATAAATATATTCTAGAGTCTAATTCTAAATAATACATACGTTTATAGGTAGAAACAAAAGATTTAGGTTTAACTATACTATCATGAAATAAACGTTTCTTTTGTATATCTAAAGTTAATGTTAATCATTTTAATTGTAAAATCTAAGACATTGCATAGGTTACACTGTAATTGCATGTGAACAATTCTTAAATCATCGAGCAGATTTTAAGTGTATATGAAACACGGCCAGCCAGATAATCTATTTTATGAAATGGTATGTCATGTATTTTAAGTTCTTTTGACTTATAATTGAATTTTAAAATCTAATTGTTGATTATTTTTAAATTTGAAATGAAAGAAAAACAAATAATTTGGAGTGATTTTGAAATCCAAATGTTTGTATTGACAAAAATATAAAGCTTTTTCTTCTTCAAACAAAAACAATATTCTTTCTCCACCAAGAAAATCTTCAATGTTTTGAATCAAAAGAGTCGTGTTACAAAAACTTATTTTTTATTTCCTTCACAGATTGTTTATTAAAAAGTCTCTTCAAAATATTTAAAAAAAACCTTGTATTTCCATTTAAATATGATTTATTTTGAACAATATGTTTCAGAAAGAGACTGCTTTCCTTAATGACTTGTACTTAATAAATTTAGATAAAATATAAACATATCATTTGAAATATAAGTTTTTATATTTTTAACTTTTTAATAAACTAATGAAGGAAAGTATTTTAATAAGTAAGAAAGTATGTTAATATATTTCTTGCTCTTAATAATGTCACTAAAAAAAAAAAATTACTTTGAATTTTAAGTTCGCTACAACAGACTTTTATTCCAGTAACTTGAATATCAAAACTCATAAATGCCATGTTTTTAGAGTTTTCATTGTACTACATTATAAGTGTTGTAAAATCATTGCAGTTCATTAAACAAATTGAAACACATGATGTAAAATTTATATTTTACAACCATTTAACATGAACTATAGAACAACTGGACTTCTATTCTGCCCAGCTTTTGATCAACAAAACCTTTATCATCATTATACTGCAGAGGTTATATCAGGTCTTTGACAACTTGGCACGAGCACGGCTAAGTGTCACCCACTCTTTGCGGGGAAGGTCCAGGACACAGTTTGCCCATATGGCACTGCTTAGCAGACCATTGCCCACCTGCCCATGGACTGCCCACTCAGTGTATCATGCCTTGATGTGAATCTAAGAAATGCAAGGATAACCACCTGATGTTTCACCTCTAGATGGAGTGGCATGCTATGATGATGATCATTATACTAAAAACAAAAATTAGAAAAAAGTTTTTTTTAAATCTCCAAATCTTAAATATTTGCCTAAGTATCAAAAATAAGAACAAATTAATGTTTTATACATAAATTTTTCTTTTTAAGTTCAAAGTAGTTCTTTGGAATCTTTGAGTTGAGGCTTAAAGAGTTTTTGGACAGTTATCCTTATCTCTATTGTCCTCTTCACAATACTTCAGCTACTGTATGTTTTAGCCCTCCACTGGTGAAGAAAACTCAAAAACCTCCAGGTTTTACATTTACCAATGCTTATTAATCAATATCCATAATTGTCTGAATATCAGATCAGTCAAGATTAAACACGAGATAACTTTGAATCATCCAGGTCTTGATAAATCTCCTAAGAAGATTTTAGATTATTTTAAAATTCAAATAATATATTTAAATATTTAGTAAAATTTAAACTAAAATACTTAATATATATATATATATATATATATATATATATATTTTAGAAATAGATATGGTAGTATCGAATTATTAGATGATAATATAATTATGCATATATATATATATATGTATGTATGTTAGAAATAGATATAGTAGCATTGAATTATTAGATGATAATATAATTATATATATATATATATATATATGTATGTATGTTAGAAATAGATATAGTAGCATTGAACTATTAGATGATAATTATATATATATATATATATATATATAAAATAAAAAGCTCAAATATTTATATAAAATTACTCA
>JAUZSX010302678.1:2209-12941 GCA_034780655.1 Idiosepius hallami | reverse complement strand
CATTTTTACTTGTTTTATATACCTGGGATTTTTTAATTCAGTGTTGCCCTTCACCTAGATGAGTTACTCCCCCGAGTTTACGAACCCCATCTGCTCGAATCAGCTAACTGAATGTAATGTTTTTGACTGATTTGAACTTGCGTAAAACTATTCAAGAGCCCGAGCTTTTACCAATGCTCCACCGTCGTTTCCCAGACTCGCCTAAAATTATATTTACTTGGTGAGCACCAACCCAAGTTTGGCACAAGGCCATTTTTACGTGTTCTTTACGGGTTTTTTTTGCATTCAGTTTTATCCTTCACCTAAATGGGGTGTTCTCCCAAGTTAACGAGTCCCATCGGCCAGCTAAAGATGAATACAATGGTTTTGATCGGGATTTGAACTTGCGCACTACGATTCCAGAGCCCGAGCATTTACCAAAGCTCCAAACTCGCTGCCCAAACTCGCCTAATATCTATCTATGTGTAAATGTGCGTGCGTGTATGTGTGTGTGTCTCTAATCGCGAGTCTCCTCTCGAGTAACCGGCAATTGGATCCGTGTTGGTTGTAATTTCAAACTGTATTTCCGCCCACAACAGCAACACGGGACCGCCATTTTCGTTGCAGTTGGGCGGACACGTAGTTAAGAGACGACAATTTAGGATACGAAGAAGATGCATATAAGAGCAACAGCAGAGCGGATAAATGGCAATTTTGACCCGAATAGTACACTTTGTGAGCAAAGTATGAAAATTGACACAGATGTTGATCATACTATATGTTCTGGGGTAGCTGACACTCCTATTACTGTCTTCACATGAACTCTCCCATCTCTGGTGACAACGGCCATTTTAGACTCTCTTACCAGAGATTCCATGCCAGCTTAACCGTTGACATGACTTTACAGACTCTCCTATTTGATATTGTGAACCCATGAAGAATAAGGCCACAACACCATACTATTTCCAAACAATCGTTGGCCATCGTGATTTCCTCCATTTTCAAGATGACCGCTGAAACCAAATAACCCAAAACAACAATAGAAATAATATTGAACCAATAAACAGACAAAATTGTCTCTAAAACCTATCTGACCTTAAATAACCATGAATGGTTGAAAGGTCGTTAAACTCAAGCAAACCAAACCAAACTTTTTTTTCAAAATGGCGTCATATTCAACAGCCAAATTACAGAAATATGAATATATATCTTGATTCATATCTTTTCTTTTCAAAATATCTACAATATTAATGTAAAAGATTTTCAATCTTTTTAAGTCATTTAATGTTTGAAACAATTATTTTTGATAAACCTTTGTTTTTATCCACAATATATATATATTCTCTTGAAAAAGGATTTATGAAACTCAGAAAAAATTGTACAAAATGTTTTACCAAAAAGAATTAGGAAACTAGCTTAATTACTTAAAAATATTCATTTTTACTATCTTAGGCTAAAACCATAAAATGTGATTGACATTTTGTTGCACTTTTTAAAAAATATTTAAGTACAATTATGCATATTAATCAAATATTAAATGAATATTAATAAAATATTAATTATCAAAATGTGATTTAAAACAATTGAACAAGAAAATACATAAAATTAAATAATTTTATTAGAAATCAATAAAGTTTATTGCTGTATACTAGTGAGAAAGCCCCCACCCCATTCTCACTAGTATATTTCCACAATAAATTGTCAAATTAACTAA
Source organism: Idiosepius hallami (assembly GCA_034780655.1). NCBI lineage: Eukaryota > Metazoa > Mollusca > Cephalopoda > Idiosepiidae > Idiosepius > Idiosepius hallami. The sequence goes on along the minus strand of JAUZSX010302678.1, from coordinate 11,248 downwards.
CACCACAATTTTTCATTTAACCTATTTTTCATATAACCTCCCTCACACTACATTATTTCTTAAATTAACTGACGCCACAACTTTAAATTCGGACTATTTATTAGAATTTTACTATAAATTCTAAAGAAAATATTTAGAAAATTTTACAATAAACTATATAAATAGTTGTTTTAATGATATTTAATCGGTCATAATTATTCTAAATATTTGAATCTGATATAACTATATTTCAATAGTATAACATTCTATTCAATTCAACTTCAATAATTATATACATCTTATGAATCATTCAATTAGAATAGTTCCAATCTGTTAAAGTTTTTTAAAAAGTGCAACAAAATGTCAATCAAAAAAAATATTATTAAAAAAAACGCAAGTAATATTTTTATTTGATTTTTAACTCAGCCAAAATCGGAAAATATTTCTTTTTATTATTTTTTTTAATTGTAATTATTATTTTTTTATTTTGATAGCATACATATATATTCTAATTGTAATTTTTTTTTGATAGCATATAAACATTGCCAAGATTTCTCGATAAATTATTTATTTCACTTTTTTTTTAAATAAAGAAGGGGAGGACGATAATATAGAGAGAGGGGGAAGAGAGATTGTTGTAAAGTTTTGAAATAAAAATAAAGACGAGGTGGGAGGAGTGACATGACGTGAAGAGGGAGGAAAGAGGCAAGTGTTTAAATAAATGGAGGGAAAGAAGGGGAGGATGCTATTACAGAGAGAGAGAGGGAATTTTTTGGTCTGAAGGAAAATAAACCTGAAAACTCACTTTGAAATTTTAATTTAATTATAAATGTGTCAAAAATGAAATAAATGAATAAATTTATATTTCATTTTAATCGTGAGTTCTCGACAAATTTGAAAATGTAATTTTTATTGAGAAACATTCAAAACCGGAAAAGTTAATTGAAGTCAAAGTTTGTAAAAGTGTCTAAAAACCGTCCTTACGGAATTGTAGTCTACACAAGAAACTTGCTTAACAGACTATATAAAACATTTTGTAGTCTCGCATTGCTTGCTTGACTAATCTATCTATCTATCTATCTATCTATCTATCTATCTATCTATCTATCTATCTATCTATCTTTCTATCCAGTCATATCTATCTATTTATCTATCTATCCAGTCATATCTATCTACCTATCTATTCAGTTATAGCTATCTATCCAGTCATATCTATCTATCTATCTATCTATCTATCTATCTATCATTCTATCTACCTACCTACCTACCTATCCATCTATCTATCTATTCAGTCATATCCATCTATCTATCTATCTATCTATCTATCAGTGTATGTATCTTTGAACCTATCTGTGTATCATTGTATCCATCTATTTATCTGTATATCTATCAACACATTGGATAAAAGTGCAGATAGCATGGGATAACATTGCAAGTTAGCACAGGATTACATGGTCAGATAGCATTGGATAACATGGCCAAATAGCATTGGATAACATGGCTTGATAACATTGAAGTAAATTGCCATATAGCATTGGGCAGCATGGCTTGATATCATGAGATATTATATCTCAATAGCATGATATAAAAGTCCAGCAGCACTCATGGATTAACTCTCAAGATTATCAACCCGGTTAACTCATAAAAGGTTTAGTATCTGTTTTGCCCCAAATATGAAAGAGGGGAGCAGTGGAAAAGTGGGGAGCAGTTGGGAAAAGGAGAGCATTGTAAAAGAGGGGAGCAGTGGGGAAGCTATTGTCTTCTTCTTCTTCTTCTTTGTCTTCTTCCGCTTCTCTTTTTCTGTATTTTATTTATTTCTTTCTTTCTTTTTTTTTGCGTTATCAAGTTTTGTCGAGATTGGTCAAGTAGTTTTGACGTAATCTTGTTAACCGACATATAAATACATAAATAAATAAATAAATAAATAAATAAATAAGCGCAGTTGAAAAAATTATCATTAATAATGATTTTGCAAATGTGAATTTTTCAAATACAGGTACCCTTTTTTTGGCTTTAATATTTTTTATTATGTGAATATTTTTTACATATTGGTACAGTAGTACAACATAAATGACATGGATTAATGATATAGGACAGAATGATGAGATAATATGGCAAGATAACAATGTTTTTCACTAGAATATTTTAGTCTCATTCACTTTAATTATACTATATTTAGTTGGAGAGCACCAACCAAAGTTTGGCACAAGGCCAGTTTTACGCGCTCTTATCCGGGCTTTTTTCGGTGTTACCCTTCACCTAGATGAGATGCTCTCCCGAGTTAACGACCCCCATCTGCCCGAGACAGCTAAAGGTGAATACAATAGTTTTGACTGGGATTTGAACTCGTGTAACATGATCTCAGAGCTTCTACCAATGCTCCATCGTCGCTGCCCACTTATCACTTATAATTATACGTGTGTGATTGAGTGCATTATCGTTGTAAATGATTGAAGTCTCCTTTAAAGAGAACAGTTCTTGAACTGAATAGAAACTTGCCACTTAAAATTTAACTTGTCAGCTATTTTAACTTTTCTTCTAAAATCATATAACTTATTATTTCAAATTATCTATTATTACTGCCTAAAAAATAATAATGATAAAGGGATAACTGTTATCGCTACCTCTGAAAATAAAGATTTATTTCATAATAAACTAAAACTCGGTTAGGTTTTAAAAGTTAAATTCTATTATTTAAAAATTCTATTATTATAGGAAGTATTTCGATTCTTTTGTCAAACAGGGTCCTGTAGTTTTAGAGCAAAGTAAATCTAATGTTTCCCATAGGGGAGCTCTTGAAACTGATGAGTAAATCCTAGAAAACTGAATCCAGAGGTAATGTTCATCATTTGCAAAATTATAGATTTATTTAGATGTATGTGCAAAGGTTATTGTAAATTCTAAGGCTCATGGCTTTACAAACGAGAATAACTAATTTTGGTTTCAAGTCTACGAAGAGAGGTCAAGACTAAGTTGTGAGATTGTGTCGTAAAGACACGAATCAAACGATTTCTATGTTTGGCAAGAAACGCTTGAATACGTCTGGAGTGCGTGTCTACTTTGTATAAGAAAACTGAACCACTGAAGAGTGCAACAATTCCCAAATGAAGTAGCCCTGATTTAATGTAAAGCTACTTTCACATCCAGGTCATGGTGAAAAATTTGACCCGTAATGTGAAAACCATCTTCATAATACAGAACAAAATTTGAGACACAAAATATCATCTAGAATTAGTGAGCATACATGTTTTAAGAATGTTTTTTTAAACGATTCAATTTATTTTACATTTAATATTGTGTTTTTTTCCGAATAATTAATCTAAATAGATAGATGATTATTTCGTTTTTCAGAAGGGTTGGGGTTTGGCAGTTTATTTTTTTTGGGTAGCAATGTTTTCATTTGGACGTTATTTTTTGTCATTTTTTGTGGACCCTAAGAAAATTGAACATTATCGTCGATAGGCAAAATTGGAATGGGCGATATGGCAAATTGGACTTATTTTTCCAAATGGGCGTTGAATAATTCTTGTAAAAAATCTATTTTTTGGTTCGTTCATTTGCCCAGTAAAGACACATTGGGGGATTGAAAAAAGCCTAAAATGCAGATTCTGATACAACAAAATGGATTTTGTGAAACACCTTCGTTTTTCACTTAGAATAAATCTCTTTGCAATTAGTGTCACTTTCGTCCATCTGTTGGATGGAATTCGGCTAAAAAATTTCCATTTCTACCTGCGATACGTCTTAGTTACGAAAAGAATTGCTAAAATAAGTTGATATTTTTTATCCGTTGGTCATACATCAGATTGAATCAGTTCACTTATGTCAGCCTGATTGCATTTGATTGATTGCAGAAACGTATTCTACGAAAATCTATTCATTCAAGGTGTTTATTACAACACAAAATATTTTTTCTTTTTCTGTTTAATTCATGGAAAACACACACACACACACACACACACACACACACACACACACACACACACACACACACACACAAAAAAAACAAACAAAAAAACATAAAAACGAAAAAAAAGACAAAAAAAAAACACACATTAACAAAGAAACAAACAAAAACAACCAAACAAAAACTTACAATTGTGGTAAATATTATATTTACTTGGTGAGCATCAACCCAAGTTTGGCACAGGGCCATTTTACATGCTCTCACCCGGGCTTTTTACATTCAGTGTTACCCTTCACCTAGATGAGATTCTCTCCCGAGTTAACGAGCCCAATCAGCCCGAGGCTGCTAAAGTGGGTATTACCCTTCACCTAGATGAGTTGCTCCCTCGAGTTAAAGAGCCCCATCTGCCCGAGGCTGCTAAAGTGAAAGTAATGGTTTTGACTGGGATTTGAACTCCCGTACTACGATTCCAGAGCCCGAGCTTTTGCCAATGCTCCACCGTCGCTGCCCAATTGTGGTAGATATGTGATCTTCTTGTTCATCACCCAATAGAATATGTTTTTCTTTCATTTGTCAACTGGTTGAGTCCAAGCCGATAATAATCAAGTTTTGGAGATGAGACCAAGGAATAAATGAAGACTGTTTGGAAAATGTTTTTTGTTAATATATAAGATATAGTCTATAATGTTTTCTATATTATATACACCAGTACGCCAGTGATTTGTAAGGAAAAAACAACTACTTCCCTAACCCACTTTTTAAAAAATCACTGCTGTTTAAAAACACGGGGTTTTACAAATATTTATGAATCGGTGTTGATTATATTATTGTTGTTGAGCCGTTAGACCCCTCGTTGCCCGTTGGGGATTAGATCAGTCTTCCTGTACTTCCTAGAGTTTTCAAAGATCCTATAGCTTCAGAATGAGACACACAGTGAGGAGTGCCTATGTTGTTTATTCCGAAATCTTTACTGGGTTCGACTGCTCATGCCAAGAATCCTGAACGTCCAAGTATGGTAGCTTGTATTCTTAATTGGTCACCCATCTTAGTACTAGTCCCTATGTTATTTAACTTATATGATTTGGCGGGAACCGATGTCTTTAATGTGAAAATTGAACGAGTCTTCCTGTTGTTATAGAGCTTTTTGCAATCTAAGAATATCCTCAGACTTCTATTCCACACCTAAGGGGGTAACTTTAATCGAACACTTTTTAGCATGATTGGTTAGTTTGAGGAAGTGAGTTGGAGAGGGAGAAAGCCTTTCAGTTCGAATGCTTGTGTTCGACTAATCGTACCACAAACTATCGACTGGCATGGTACGGTATCTGATGTCCTTAAATGGTCACCGATCTTAGTACTGAACAGGTTCTACGTTGCTTAACTTCTGTGAGGTGGCGGAAACCGGTGTCTCGAAAGTAATTGGTGAATAATCCGGCCATTTTTACAGTAGTTTGGCCTCGAAATTTATATTAATTTTACAATATTACTTTCTATTATTTAATTGTTGTTAACTTTTCACATTGATTATTTTCAACATGCAGTAATTATATTTATAATTCTTTATGAAAGGCTTTTAATTTGTTTGAAACATAAACCTTTATAATTCCAGTGTGGAAAAAGATATGATACTGGAAGAAAATATAACAAAGCACGTGAAAAATCAATTCAAGTATTTTTTATCTTATTTTTACATTTCGTATGAATAAATATAAGAATTGTAGTTTTTACAAAAAATTATTTATATTGTTTTGTCCTTTTTTGGCTTGTCATTTGGTCTCTTGCCATTTTTTTGGTCTGGCAATCCGGTGTTAGTTGTGAAGGCGGTAGAGCAATGCCGAAAATTGGACTCAGACTAACAAGTATTCATTCATTGTCTGACGTGATTTTAGCAGTTACGCTGTTAAAAGGCCGAGCAAATGCATCTCAACAAAGCCCATAAGACGAGTGGTTGCATTCAATTATCCGACACTGATATAACAGCCGTCTCTAAGTGAAAAAAGATTTGCCTTTACAGTCCTAAAACTTTCATTTCCAATTTGTTTTGCCCATCATTTACATCAACTTGACACTACCACCGCCACCATCACTACTCTTAAAAGCACAAACATCACGATCAACATAATCATTTTACTGACATTTCCTCTTAAATATAGATATCACATATTCATGGAAAAGTTCCATTCTAGGAGCCGATTTTTATTATATCCATCGGCCAGTCCACTATTTCATAAATTTACGATGAACATATAAATATTCTCTATGTCTTCTGGTATAATTCGGTTTGTGCTGACGTATAAAGGGAAGGGCGTATATGTACTTAGGATAGAATAGACGAATAAATATTCCTTTATGCGGCAACAACAATTCAAAATCGTACATAGTATGCGCCAATATATTCGTTCATGTTTTTATTAATGAAAAAGAAGACGAAGCAAGTTTAATTCTATGCGATCTATTTAGGCATTTGGTAGTATTTGGGAATAAATCTGAATTTTAAGAATTTCAATAAGTCTATTTTATAAATGTTACAAGCGTTATTCGGACTATTGTCTTCATCTTTATTGTTGTTTGTTTCACAATGTTTTGGCCGAGTTAACTCCCCGCTCTTTCTCATGTATTATGAAATGATTTATATTCTTTTTTTTTTTTTTGATCTATCTTCTTTTTTGAAATTTAGTGTAGGTTGTAATTTTAATTTTCAAAAAATCATCGTTTAGAAATAAAAGTAAAACCAATTCTCGATTTAAAAAAAAAAACGATTGGTCAAAAACAATAAGAATCATTCTATAGTACACGAGGAAGACCAAAGGTTAATTAGGTTAAATCTTTGTGAAACAAATAACAATAAGGATGAAGATAATAGTCCAAATAAAGCATGTAGAATTATTCATATCCAATCCCAATGATGTCGAAAAATAATCTACTTGATTGGATTAAAAAATGTAACCTTTTCTCTTCGGATTTTTGAGGTTAGTTTGGATTTTATTGATTAAAGACATGTTATAGATCACTTAATAATGTTATGGCGAAACAAACATATATCTTTTATGTAGAAATATAAATAGATATAAATATTCATGTTAATATGAAGAGAAAATGTTGCCTATATCTTATTAAACATAAAGTCATCAGGGAGTTTAAAAGGACTTCAAGTTTATGCAAACTATTCAAAATTTCAAACTTGACAAGAATCTCAAAAATTATTTACAAAGACATTAAACAAATGTGGGAAAAAATCTAAAGGAGACAACTAAACAACTTCACGGTGAAATAAAATGCAAACTGCCATAGACCACATGAATATGACATTGTGCTCTACGGGGAAAATAATTACATATAAACCATTCCGTGTTTGAGAAACAACCTGTTAGACCCCTATGAACGTCAGAATAGAATGGGCAATATTTATTTTCTATATAGAAAACAAATACAGAAAAAACTCTTTATTTATTTATTATTACGAAATACATTTATTCCGATATTTGTATTCGGACATTTCCTGGGGAGTCGGCGTGAGAGAAAGTAATTGCAAAAATAGATACAATCTGTCTGTAGGTAATTTACAAGCAGGCTTGTACGCATATCTCAATGTTTGTCTGACATAGCTAAATCTTTATTGCATTCTGTAGTCCAGAACGATGTCTCGGGATTTTCTGATTTTTAAATGTACTTCATAGATGAAAAGATGTGGCAATCAGATGGCGTGGGCTTTGGAAAATAGAAGCTAAGGTTTTGAAAATAATTATATAGCCATGTGAATGGACTTATATCATTCTCGAAACTTGGCTCGATTCCACAAACAATGTGGTCACGATGATTATCCTACGAGAAATTAATGTAAGAAAAACAGCAGAAGTAGTTGTTAAAGAAGAATTCATGAAAATAATATTTTTTTATTTTTTTTTTTGGGGGGGAGGCTATTTAATACCGAGAACAGTAATTTTTTTAAAGGTATTTTTATCGACCACATATAGTTTTTTTTAACAACACAATGTAAACTATTTAACCCATAGCTAGAGGGAATATGAGATGAGATGATGCCTTATGGAACACGTGTCTTCGGAGAAACCAACCTAACAAGGAAAAGAAAAAGGTCCTCACAATTGTATATGGAACACTACCATGCTTAAGCAGTTCCTAAAAAAGCTTCGCCTTTGATTTTTATGACACGTTAAATTCCAGCATTTTTAGAGATGTAAGAATCACGAATTATTATCCATATCTGCTAACTTTTTAAAAATGAAAAAAATTATTTAATACTAGTAGAACAACTGGAAATTCACATAATAATTTTCTTTTTTTAAAAAAAATAATTTTTTTCAAAAAACTTTATAATAAAGTCTCCTAATACCTTGGCCTTGTATTTTAAACTTAAATTTAAATAGGCAAAAAGTAAATTTGAAGCATTCAACTTTACAACAACCATTTAACAAAAAATTCCACGGAAAAAAGGTTTTATTGATCTCGTTGTAAAATGTCATTAACAGGGGTAAATTGTTCCTTTCTCATTACTATTTGTAATGATAGTTGTTTGTTTTTATTCACGTATGCACACACGTATTAATAAATAGATGTTAAATGTTTTATAAGATAAATGTGAAACAAAATTTGAAATACTCGCGTAAACAAATACAAAATAAGTATGAAGGGTCAAACACGGGGTATGTCATCTTCATGTGGAAATTATTGCAAAGAAAAGAACATGAATTCGATTATGAAAATATAGTAACGCGTAAAGAGGTATATAAAAATTAAGAGAGCGATAGATTGATAGAATGACACAGAGAGAGAGAGAGAGAGAGAGAGAGAGAGAGGGAGAGAGAGAAAGAGAGAAAAAATAAGAGATAGATTAACAAATAGATAGATAGATAGATAAATAAATAAATACATAGGTATATAGATAGATAAATATACAGACATAGATTAATAACAACAATAACAACAATAATAATAATAATAATATATATATTTCTCGCGTGCGCAGTCATCAGACCGAAAGCAATGAAGACAACGCAGGCGAGACAGTCACTGAAGACCGTTGACTCCGTGTCTACGTTTCGAGAGCGAGTGAGAGACAGAGAGGGAGAGAGAGAGAGGGGGAGAGAGAGAGAGAGAAAGAGTGAGAGAGAGAGGGGAGGGGGAGTGAAGGAGTA
>JAUZSX010302667.1:0-12941 GCA_034780655.1 Idiosepius hallami | reverse complement strand
TATAGATAGATAGATAGATAGATAGATATTTAAATAACATTATATGCCATGTTTCGTTATAATAAAAAAATTAGTGATTGATTAAAGGAATAGTTAATCTTGTAAACTAATTAAGGAATTATACAAATAAAGATGGTGGGAAAAAAGATATTGAAATTTTACTTAATAATTTTATTCCTTAAGTGTATTGATATTAAACAGCAGAAATGGTAATAATAAAAACTTTAAAAGTGTTATGAATGTAAGAATAATTGAGACTATCTAGACCCATGAAAAGTATACAGAAACATAAAAGATGACATTAATAGTTTGTAGCATAGATATTTAAATATCTTTGTCTAAATAACTTATAATAAATAAATATAAGTGTCCATTTTGTTTTTCATCTGTTTATGTAGAAAATTTACATGTAAATTAAACTATAAAACATGGAAATATTAATTGTGCCTAAAACCAAGTTTGGCGCAATCTCAGATTTATTTGTTCAAGTTGCAGGTTTCTCCACAACTGAGTTAGAAAATTGGCAGTCTTTTTCCGTTCGATATAACCTTTTTATGGTCATCCCGACTCTCGATAAGAAAGACAGTGCAATCTCTTTGATCGAGATATAATCTTTTCAGAGAAAGAACAAGCAGCTCTATCTTTATATTTAAAAAAAATTAGATCATTTTGGTTTTATGGAACACTACATCTTGTAGGTTTTATTATATGTAACCACAAGAGTTAAGTGACATCACGTTGCATACTTTAGTGTGATACACGTATGACATCATTATATTCTATGATGGCTGTTGATAAATGCACTGATTTCTTACAAGGGAAGTAACCGCTTTTTGCTCTTTTGGTTGGCGTCAATTCATAGCAGACATTTTTTTACATCATTTTCGTTTTCATATTTTTTGTTTATGTACATAACAAACAACGAAAGAATAAAATATATACTTAGTGAGCAGCACCAACCAAGTATAACACAAGGCCATTATTCCAAACAACGAAAGAATAAATTAAAATCAACCAGTCTAGTTTTATTTTTTATGTTTAGGATTTAGCGTTATCTTTCGTTTTTTTTTTGCGATTTTGTTTGTGCATACGCATTTGAAGGAGAGATGAAGGGAAACAAAGTTAAGATTTTCATTCAATTTTTTTAACAACACAAGAGGAGACCATTGTCAACAAATTTTTACCATTATTTGTAATCTTAGTGTTGATAACCAAAAATAATCAGAAGAAATATAAAAAAAAACAATAATAATTCAGTTGTTGAAATCAGTTAAATTATAATTATTGTTTTTATTTACAAATTAGATAATCGAAACTTTTTAAACTTTTAAATAAAGATTTCTAATTTATAACTAAAACAATATAACAAAAAGTTAAGATATGCACAAAAAGATTAACGAAATATAAAATTAAGGAAATTTAAAAACTTGAAAATTCAATTGCAATATATTTTGATAAAAGATAATTATTTAAAAAAAAGTTCCCTTCGACAGATGTAAATATTTTATTTCAATTATAAAAAAAATAATTATTAAAAATTATGTCCCCTCGAAAAAGTTAAATTTGTTGAGTGGAATGACAGATTATTGATAGAAATTGAAACCAATTAAAATGTTAAATAAAAATTGCATGTCCCCTCGAAACGGTGAAATTGACAGATTTAAATATTCAAATTATTAAACAAATAATTTATTTAAAAAATACATGTACCCTCGAAAAATGCTGAAATTTGTTGAGTGGAGTACCAGATTATTATAAGAAATTGAAACCAATTAAAACGAATTGAAACGTTAAAAAAAATTCACATATCCATGTTTTTCGTTAAAAAAATTAAATAATATTTTGATTATAAAACAAATCAATTATTAAAAAAAAACTCTATCTCCGTTTGAAACCGGATTACCTCCTCCAAAGGCCAACTAGCTACTAGCTAGGCTAAATTCAATTGTTATTTAAATGCTTTGTTAAAGCCTATAATAAATGGGAAAACCGATAATAAGGGAGACCACTCTCATTTTTCCGTGCGGATTGGTCTACGAAGATCTGCCAACTGGGACGCTCGTGGTCAGTGCAACTATCCACTCCCTTTTATGATATTTACTGTTATGGGTATATGATCAATCTTTGGTCAGAATCTGATATTACATGCAGTTAGTGACTGGTGGTTTCAATAGTGATCAATAATATTCATACATTCTTCCCTTATATCCTGCATAATTTTTAATTTACTTCAATCATCATCATCATCATCATCATCTTCTCTGTATAATTATATTATATTTACTTGGTCAAACACCAACCGAAGGTAGGTACAAGGCCATTTTTCGTGCTCAGTATATCTGGGATTTTTGCATTTAGTGTTGCCCTTCACTTAGATGAGTTGCTCTCCAGAGTTAATGAGCCTCATTTGCCCGAGACAGCAAAAGGTGAATCTAATGGTTTTGACGGAGATTTGAACTTGCATACTTTGATTTCAAAGCCTAAACATTTAGCAATGCTCCACCTTCGCTTCCCTGTATAATTAGCATAATTATCACCGTTGTTTTTTTTATTACAGTGGATCCTGCCGTGCGTAACTCTCTTTGTCGAGAGCACCCATTTTTTAATGCACAGGAGGTTTGTCCATTAGTAATTCCTAAGCCTTTATTTGCCATATGGAAATAAAATTTTATGGAAGTGAAATATGCAACAGGACTCAGTGTTTTATTCTAATATTACTCTTATTATTGATATCTCATACCGTTCACTAAGCGCTTGCACACCTAGTAATACAGTAGTATTCGCTGCAGTAAGAGCCACAACATTATCATCAATTCCAGTAAAGCAATGATAGCGCCACACGAGTAATCACTATTTGCATCTTGTACTCAGACCTGCCATTAGTAGAGTTTTTACTCTGCTTTAGCTTCAGGTGGTCCCTGAAGGCAGTGTGAGAATATGACTATTATCATTTTGAATTTGCTCACCAGTCATACGCAGCACTTGCTTGCTGTTTGTGACCGGTGGATTTCATTAGAATCAGGGTGACAACAAGTCTTCTCGCAATGTACCAGCAGAATCTGCTTAATTCTAGCAAGAGACTGAATGATGCCACTTCATCCCTAGCTTTCCCACTACCGTTTCTAGCTCTCACAATTGGGAAAGGTAGAGTCTACGTTCTGTCATCAATTGGTTGTTGTTGTTCCTGTTGTTGTTGTTGAGCAGGAAGACCTCCCGTTTGGGCTTGGGTTAGTGTTCTGGAGTAGTTAACACCCCTATTTTATGAATATGAACTCGCTTGGCTTTATGTAAGTCAGATATTTCGGCATCTAGGTGAGAGAGCGCCTCGTATGATTATTGAACCTTTACTTGTCATGATTATGAAACCCTTAATTAGGGACACAGCAATTATTCTTCCCGTTATTATAGAGTTTTTGCAATCTTACATTAAACTGAAACTTCCAGTTTTCACCTTAGAGGATAACTCTAATGAAAGACGTTTCTTTGCATGGTCAGTCAGTTTGAAGGAAAGGGTCGGAAGAGGGGTGGTCTTTCAGATCGAATGCTTAATGTATTCGACTGATCTTAGCACGAACTGACGACCAACCTTGTTCAGTTCATGATATTCATAAGTGGTCACCTATCTTAGTAATGAACAAGCTCTCCGTTGCTTAACTTTATTGATCTTGCGGAAAACCGGTGTCTCCAACGTAATTTGACCGTACTTCCAACCAGCCCAGTACAGTTACTGATATTCATAAGTGGTCACCAATCTTAGTACTGAACAGTCTCTTCGTTGCTTAACTTCAGTTATCTAGCGGGAACTGCTGCCTCCAACATGATTTGACCGTACTACAATTGGTGGGACCTCTTGAATGCAGAGTTACCGAAAAATCCCGTATGGTATTTCCCCCTTCCCTGCAGTCGGCGACCGAAAGTTGGTATCTTAAATCATTAATTTTTCCTTTTTAATCGCAGTTCTCTTTCCACTATGTTAGTTTCAGTTTAAGTGGTCTAATACTTTCCTGATTATATCAGCAGTGTTAATTATATTTTTCCTTTGATACCAATTTCTTGTACTCTACTTTCAAGATGTTTCTGGGATGGTCCATATGAGGTGCTGAGGGCTTCTTATTGTGCAGCAGTCAGTAGCGATTCATTTCGTTTAGTGATTTTTGTTTTACTGAGCCCTGGCCAGGAATTCATGCTTACTATGTCTTAAGTTTATCTTAAGAAATCGTCTTGGAATGGTTTTCATTCCTATTTCTGTGCTTTTTGGGGTTTTTTTTTGTGTCTTTAAGACTTTTTGCGAATTAATCCTAGCGGATGTGATTAATCTTTCGTTTTTGAATAGATTTTTCTAGTTGTTTTGTCGCATTGTTTTCTGTTTCTTCAATATTTTGAAAAAAAGATCCCACTTTCTTTATAAATATTTATCCATTTTTTAAAAAAAATTATCACACCATTCACACGCAGCACTTGCATGTCGTACGTGACCGATGGTTTTAACTGGGGCCAGAGTGATAAGAAGTCTCCTCTTGATTCTCCTTCAGAATACACTCCATCCAAGCCAAAAGGCTATAGGATGCTATTACCATTATTGTTATAATTATCGTTACTTTTAAAATTATTATTAATATTATTAATATTATTATTATTATTATTATTATTATTATTATTGAATCTAATGCATATCACTATGGGTTTCGCACCAACAAACCAGTGGTTTTTACTGCAATCAGATTTCTTTATTGTAATTATCGATTTAGTAATTTTTAATTCATTGTCATGCCTTATATTACAAAAGCTATGTGATATTTACTTTGATTACAATTCTCGAATCAAATTTAAGATCAAAACATTATTGTTATTATTATTATTGATAATTATTATTATTATTATTATTATTATTATTATTATTATTGATAATAATAATAATAATAATGATAATAATAATAACAACAACAACAACAACAACAACAATAATAATAATAATAATAATAATTGTCTATAATAGACAGACCGTATATTTGACCATTTCTTCATGATCAGTAGAAATATTGATGTATTTAATCCTGCCACTATTGCGGTTGTGGTTGTTTTGGTTGTTGTTTTTGAGATTTTATTTTTCTTCTTCCAGTAGTTCAAGTTAATTGGAACATGTCAAAGAAAATAAAAGCAAAAACCTGGACATAGAATTAGAGTTCGGAAATGAGAAATTTTGTGAATTTGTTGAAGCTTAAAAAAAAATCTTACAAAAACAAAAGAAAAAAAAGGGAGGAAATGGAAGGAAAAAACGATAGAAGGCAACCGAGAAATAATGATCATAACGAAAAACTAATAAGGAAATTAGAGAGAGACTAAATGATGAGCCTATAGCAAAAACAAAAGAAAAAATGAATAAAGAAATAATGAAAAAATTATCTGATTAGAAAAAAGGAAATTAAACAAAGTCTTAAGACAAACAAAACATGAAAAAAAAAAATTATTTATGCGTATCATAGTAGAATATTGAAGAATTTATTTGCTTGCAAAGTTTTTGTAATCATATTAACTGATTTTGTATTGGATCTATCTATTTAAGTACCTGACTACGTACCTCTCTATCTATGATATTTACTTGGTGAGCACCCCCAAGTTTGGCACAAGGCCATTTTTACGTGCTCTTACCCGGGCTTTATATATTCGGTGTTACCCTTCACCTAGATGAACTGCTCTCCCGAGCTAACGAGTCCCATCTGCCTGAGGCTGCTAAAGTGAAATGTTTAATATATATAAATCTGTTTACAAACATTAAACCGAAATGGACAACGAATATTCATGTAACAAGAAGATATAAAGCATCAACTAAACATGATTTCTACTGTAAATAACTAATTGCTTTAACGGCCTTGAGCATTCGACTTTTTTCATTACGTTTCTGTAAACTCGTTCAGCTCATTAAGTCTAAACCAATCACTTCGTCTACTCACATTTGCACTTGCATTTTCACATTCAGACACATATTTTCGTGCACACATACGCACGCACGTACACACAAATACACACATGCACACACACACACACGTGTATATATATATGTGTATATATATATATATATACGCATATATATATATATATATATATGTGTGTGTGTGTGTGTATGTGTGTGTACGTGTGTGTACGTGTGTGTACTTTTGTGTGTGTGTGTGTGTGTGATAGGCTTTGACGTTTTTTAATCTTTTTTCGTGGATTTGCCTGTTTAAAATATTAACGAAACAAGAAAACAAATAAAATATTTTTTAATCCGAACGCCTAAGAAAAAATGTCTTGATAAGCGGACACACAAGTAGTGAAATTATCTATTTGTCATCTAAAACTACTAGGATTGAAATCTTTACGCACTCTCTCTCTCTCTCTCTCTTTCTATCAATCTATCTATCTATCTCTCACCCTGTCTCTCTGTATCTCTCTCTCTCTCTCTCTCTCTTTCTTTCTCTCTCTTTCTATTTCGTTTATTCTTACTTTTCTGGGTTTATTTTCGTTTCTCTTGCTCTTGTTACAAAGAGTAACAAAAAAAATACTTGTCAAATTCAAATCTCTATTATCTTAGACAAAATAAAAAGTAAAAAATAACGAAGAAAACATGAATTAAAAAACTGCTTTCGGGCATTAACCAATGAATATTAATTCTTTGAATTAGATAGAGATGCTCCAAGTGACATATGATCTAGGATATCCATCTTGCACTAATTTTCATTAATAAAGTCTAATGAAAATAAAGCATTCATTAACTTATAATAATCCTTTTCATATATAATTGCTACTATTTTCAATTAGTTTCATATAATTCAAACTAAATGATTCAACATTAAACATCATAAAAAGAGCGTCATATATCAACAAACAAAGAAACCTAATCTTTATTTCTACTTCTTGTATGCGAAGGTCGGTTCAAAAGTAATACCGCCTATTTTTTAAAGTTATATATTAAAAGTAAAAGAACTTCGAAGGAGAGTGGGTACCATTACAATGAGAGACTTTTTGTGCCTCAGAATTTATCATTTTATATATTCACTACTATTCTCAGTGAACTTTTTTAAACGATGAAAGAGTCGGCTTATCTTTGCGTCTCTAGCGTACTTCTCAGTTAAATCTTCGTCTCTAATCAGAAATCGACGAACCCATCTCCTAATTGTGCTAATGTCAACACAATGGGCTTCGTAAATGTTCAACGGAGGCCGGTCGATGCTGGTCTGTTCAATTTTTGCTGCATTGAGGAATTCATTGACTTATCTCTGCTTCTAACGCGTGTCAATGATAGGAGTTGCTTTCTTAGTTTAATACTGACAGTATTAGACTAAGAAAACAACTTCTATCATTGACACACGTTAGAAGCAGAGATGAGTCAATGAAATCCTCAATGCAGCAAAAATTGAACAGACCAGCAACGACCGGCCCCCATTTATATCTTTCTAAAATTATCAGGTCATGAATGCAATATCACAATCATCATAACAATATATTATTAGCAATCTGCTCTAATGCTTTCAGCATTCCGCTGAATGCATGAAGTGAAATTACTTTTTGAACGACTCTTGTTGCAATTCGTCTATTTCACATGTATAGTTTGTCCTTACTTTCTACTGTTACCAAATTGTGCTTGTGACGAGAAGTTGAATGAACAGATAAAAAAAGTTTTATAGTTAAAAAGATACAATGCTGTAAAATGAATGCTTGTAAAGTTTAGAAATTATAAAGAAAGCCATTGTTCCTTAAAATCCTTTTTGAATTTTGCTCTTTTTATCTAAAATAAAAGATTTTCATTTGCGATTGAAAAAAGAGAAGAGGAAATTCTTTTTAAATTAAGAAAAAAGAAAAATCATAAACTTTCCTAAGCTAATTCTTGATTGTTATTCATGAAGGTAAATACAACTAGAATTCCCAAAGCAATTTTGTTCTTTATGTTTTGCAAAGCTTTTTATAATAAAATCCATTGCTTTTTTAGAATTCATAAAATAAATTTTTAAGGGCTAAAAGCATCTCTAAAATGAATGATTCAAACTTCATATCTTATTGCTTTTCTTTTTTCAAATATATTTTTGATTTTTTCCAAGGCCAGATACAAAACGCGGTCAAATTAGTAAAAGCCGTATTCAGCATGGCTTAAAGGCAACAGCTTTGATTTTGAAAAAGTGATACCTGACTGTAAATTCAATAAAATCCATTACTTCTAGTTTTGAAACCAGACCTCTTTGGAGAGATATACATGTTTTACTTACCTCAACTAAATGACTAACTCAACTGTCAATGAAGTGAAACGCTTTTAGTAATAGTCAATTTTTAAAAAAATTATAATTTCCTAAAAAAAAACAGTTTTGACATTGACATTAATTTACTATTAGTAAAAATATTTATTTAAAGAAAAACTAGTAAAGGAAAAACTGGCGAAGGAAAATTGGGAAATTTCTACTAGATAAGAATAAAGAAGGCAAATTTTATATTTCATGACTTAATTTTGAGACCATTTTCGAGAGGGCTTCATTGGTATTACGTCTAGGAGTAGGGGCTTCAGATTATTTTTTCAGTTATTTAAAAACCAACTTTTATTCAAAAATTACATTTTGATATTGTTATTCAAGTTAACGTAAACAACTTGGCAATTATCACTCACAAGTAAATGGTACAATGATAACTCTCTGTACCCATGTAAAATATATTGTTCAGTAAGTTAGAATTATGCAATCAATACAATGGGAAATGCATTATTTCTTAGAACCTCTCCAGCTATGGATTAAATTGAACAAATTGAGTAATTCAAACAATTTGCTCACAAAAAAAATTCTTGTCGAAAATGACTGTACTTGACAGTAAACATGTCCTGAAAATATTGACCATAGAAAAAACAAATGAATCAAAGAATTGAAGTATTTATCCACTCATTTATTACCATTGCTAACTATTGTAATTGTCTTTAAGGGTTAAATGCGAATTATTTATGTTAGTGAGAAGTTAGGAAAACGCTCGCGTGTTCGATACTAAGGTTTTTGAGTTTGTTGAGTTAAAGACTATAGTAAAAACCAGAAAGGTTTAAACAATGTCAAATATAGAAAAAAGTGGAGCGATGAAGATCACGTATTCTACTTGTTGAAAGTAAGAAAAAAATGAAGTAAAAAACAGAACGATCCTAATATAAAACTCTCGAGTTATGACTGAATCACAGGTAATTCGTCCGTGAGAACATATCATACACCAACACCTGTGGTTATAAAGAGTATAAAACTACAGGAAAAACTAAGTTCTATGATTGGTCTACTTTTCTGGTATCCCTACACAACGAAGCATTATTCCGGTACGTGGGGCTCAACCGGAAACTGCATTTCTCATTGTGTGGAAATATTGGAGACAACATTCGAAAAAAAAAATACTTCCGTTAAAAGAAAAAAAAAAGCTTTTTTTTTTCTTTCTGATTGGTTTTTCTTATCACACAACGTTGAATTCATTGAAAAAAAAAGTTGTGTGAATTTGAAATTCCAGGGTATCATCTTGAAATTGAATTCATTGGGCAGGAAGACGAATTTCTATAAAGAAAGATCTTTTTCTTGGTTCTTCACCTCAAGCCCGGTTTTTATGGGTCGACAGAGGAAGAAAAAGATATTATTTGCAAATGAACTTGCTTGCCCCTTAATCTGTCCATAGATATTCAATTTCTCAATGACTAACTGTGTATAAAGATCACTGCTTGAAGATTTTCCCAGCCTAGACGATACATAGCTTTCGAGTCATTAGTTTTATCATAACCCTCTCCATTTATGTATCTATGTATATGTACATCTCTCTACCGTAAATACTTCTGTTCCGCATGACCTTTTAAGATTATTTTTAGAATTACTTTACAGATTTTAAGTTATACATAAAATATAAGAAAATATTTTTGGTCTTCCTGACAGAGTTTAAAAATTTACACTAGTTAAAATGTTTAGCTGTATTTGAAATAAGCATTGAGATTGCACTATACACTATATATTCAAGCATAACATTTAAGCAACTTGAACCAAATCATGTGATTCTTTAGATTAGTCAAAATGTACAGCTGCATTTAAGATAAACATTGAGGTCACATAACACGAAACATAAAATATATATCGTATGTAATTCTAGCTTAGGTTACGACGCTGTTCAAACCATATATGAAAGTCAAAATATACAGCTGTATGTAAAATGAACATTAAGGACACATCATACACAGGATATCAAATAGTGTATATACTTTCAGGTCAAAGGTATAAAATTGCCCAAACTATAAATTCGTTTAATCAAGTTAAATTGTGCAGGTGTATTTAGAAAAAATATCGTATGCACTTCTGGTCGAGGCATTGACCAAAAGATGTTTTCACTTTAGTTTAAATATACTGCATAAGATATATATATTAGCATAAGATACGAATTTACTTTCCATTCAAACCGAATTATACAAGATAATAAATTTACTTGTTTTGATGAAGTTGTGGTCGCCAGTTGTTGTAGTCATCACTTGTTGTGGTCGAGTGTGGTGTTGTATACATTGTAGATATAAGAAACGACAGTATTAAGGGTTAACAAATATATTAACAAAAGATACATAAATGTTGACATACGGCTTTGCAGCATAGCGGCTCCTGGCTGATATGCTGAAATCCCTCTCTTTTTCTCTCCCTATCTCTCTCTGTCTCTCTGGGTGATGAGAGAGATCACATTTATAGTGATTGTAAGAGTTCATTTTGGAGGTGTGTTTCCCCCACAACAGATGAATATTTTTAAATTTGAAAAAGAAAAATTAATAATCGACTGAAAAATGTTATATCTATTATTTTAAAAAATAACTTTATTATTCGGACTTTTGTCATTTTAGTAGTTTTTTTATGTTTCTACACTAAAAAAAACCCAAAAAAACTATAATTGAAAAATTCCGTGCGGATCTGATTAGAAAAATAAATAATTGGATTTATAAGACCAACCGATCCAACCATCATCGCCCTTTAGGGCCCCTGGTGTAACGGATAGAGAAATGGGAGTTTCTACGGTTCCAGTTGAGCACTGTTGGAAGATAGCGGTTTCAATTCTACCCAGGTCGGCCAGGTGGATTTACTTGTTCACAAAAACGGGGTTCGATAGACAACAATTACGGAATGCAGTGATTACTAAAGATTCGGTGAGAAGATCTAGTATCCCTATCTGTGGTTACGGTTAAAAACACCTGAAGACGGCCTGAGGGAGACTAGACCGAATCGTAGTGTAGAAACATCAAAAACCTATTAAGATGAGGACAAAAGTCTGAATAATATATTTAATTCCTAAATTTCGAAGCCTCATCAAAAAAAAATCTATTATTTTAACAACAAATATATATAAAGCTACGGTGGAGCATTGGTAAAAGCTCGGGCTTTGGAATCGTATAACACGAGTTCAAATCCCAGTCAAAACAATTACTTTCACCTTAGCAGCCTCGGGCAGATGGCGCTCGTTAACTCGGGAGAGCATCTCATCAAGTTGAAGGGAACACCGAATGTAAAAATCCCGGGTAAGAGCACGTAAAAATGGCCTTGTGCTAAAACTTGGGTTGTCGCTCACCAAGTAAATATAATATAAAGCTAAATTTAGTACCAGGTAATTTTTTTGGAAACTTCCACAAGTTTGGAGTAGATCAAAGTCTAAGCTATTGAAGTTACTGTATGAGCTTATATTTAGAACTCGTCCTTAAATTTGGAATCCTCTGATAGACTAGATTACTTAATATTTTAAACTATTGAAATATCATTGCGATGGAGTATCATTTTTCTTGGATTTCTTTATGTCTGTTAATTTCCTTTTTTGAAAGTCTGTGTATTTTTCTTTCTTTTTTTTTTCCTTTTTTTTTCTTGTCATTTCCTTCGCTTCTTTCCTATTTGTTATTTATTTTTTTCAAAACTTTGTTTTGTTTTTATTATTATTTTCCATCGTCACGGATCATTAGTCTTGCAATTAAAGTAAAGTTAATGACTCTGCTAAAATAAGTTCTATCGACCTTAACCTTAAAATAGAAAAAGCTTGCTACACATTCTTTTTTTCCTTTTCTCTGTCACACAATCTGTCTATTTTCACCCTCATATTATAGCCGATCAAAAAGTTCACAGCTAATGTTTAAACCAATAGTATTTAACGCTAATTTTGAGATGAATTACATTAGGTATTTTTTTATAATAAACATGGTCACATATTTTAATCTCTTTTAAATACGGTAGAGGCCTAATATATTGGAATACAATACTTTGGAACTTCCATCTGATTTGTGCTCTTTTACATTAGACCTATCCTTTACTTTAGACTGAGAAGAATGTATAGATTTACAATTAGTTATTTATTTTAGAATATACCCACGCATAATTCTATTCTATTCGTCAGTATTGACATAATGGATGTAAACTAATGTTTTTAAAAAAACGCAGTAAAATGCGGGTTCGTAAAATTTTGATACGTGATATTTTAAGCCTAATTGCGTGCATTTCCAGTTGAACGCTTACGAAGCCAATGATGTCTGAAAATTTAAAAGATAGGTTTGTTGATTTCAGAATGGTGACAGAAGTGTATGTAACAAGCGCTCCATGGACGTGAAAAATTGACCGTCTAATTCATTGCTGACAAAAAAATTAGAATAATATTGAGTATTTAAAAAAATTAGAATAATGTTGAGTATTCAAAAAATAGAATAATGTTGAGTATTTTAAAAATCAAAATAATGTTGAGTATTTAAAAAAATAGAATAATGTTGAGTATTCAAAAAAATAGAATAATGTTGGGTATTTTAAAAATTAGAATAATGTTGAGTATTTAAAAAATAGAATAATGTTGAGTATTTTAAAAATAGAATAATGTTGAGTATTTAAAAAATAGAATAATGTTGAGTATTCAAAAAATAGAATAATGTTGAGTATTTTAAAAATCAAAATAATGTTGAGTATTTAAAA
>JAUZSX010302656.1:0-12944 GCA_034780655.1 Idiosepius hallami | reverse complement strand
TTTACATATTATAGACTATTTTCTATTTACATATTATAGACTATTTTCTATTTACATATTATAGACTATTTTCTATTTACATATTATAGACTATTTTCTATTAATAAGAGGACTATTTTCTATTTTCATGATAAAGACTATTTTCTATTTTCATGATGCAAGCTATTTTCTATTTACATGAAGATTATTTCCTATTTACTTAATATAGACTATTTTCTTTAAAATCATGTAGACTATTTTTTTATATAATATAGGTCCTTCTATGTTGGCATGTCAACTAATACCCTTGGGAAAGGCTCCACCTTTGTTACCTAATAAATAAAACTAGATAAATGATAACTCCCTAGGTAGCAATTCCCAAATGGTCTACTCTGAGAAGGTTTACCTTTGCAGGTGCATCAAATGAACTTTTTTTATTTTGAAAAGTTTTGATAATTGATTGATGAATTTTTAACAAAAAGATTGATTTTACAATTTTGTATAAAAATAAAACCTGCTTTTGCAAAGCAACATTCAATGGAAAAATAGACTAAAAATTGGTTACTTTTATGTAAAAATTTTAAAAAAAAAGCTTTCTCACATCAGTCATAGAAGTTTTTTTTTTCTAACTGCAAAAAAAAAAAAAAAAGCAAACCAAGTTTTTAAAAAGTTTTTTTTAAACCATTAGAATTTGTCTGTGTTTAACAGCATTTCAACCTTTTTAGGTCACTTTGATGTTCAGAAAAATTATTTTTGATAAATGTTATTTTGTGCGCACTTAGTTTTTTTAATAATAAAATTTGCACTATTTAATCAATAGTTTGATGGAATGAGGGGATTCATAACTTTCCTGGGGTTTTTAGAATGTATGTAAACTTGGATAGAATGCCTGAAATTTAAACTTGCATATTCCAATTCCAAAGTATGTAAAAATGAAAACAGGTTTCACACATCAGCCATGGTACTTTTTTTTTCTAATTGCAAAAGAACAGCCAACTGGGTTTTTAAAAATGTTTTTTAAGCCATGAAACCTTGTGTTTTTGTTGAAAGTTTTATTTTATTTATTTATTTATTTTTTTTTACAGTATTTTGTATTTTTTAATCCTCTTGATTCCACTCGGGCACATAGAGCTTCAATGATAACATCTGCCATCGTTCTGGTTTCTGTAACTTTCTCTCTTTTACAGAATTGGGTTGTTGTTAGCCCTATTCTAATCTCCAACCTAGAGGACCAGTACAGTACCTGATATTCCTAAGTGGTCACCTATCTTAGTGCTGAACAAGCTCTACATTGCTTAACTTTTATGATCTACCGGGAATCAGTGTCACTAACTGTTGTGTTCGAAGTAGTAGTAATAAAGACAGACAGAAGTTTTATCTGACAAAACGCAGGCAATAATAAGTAAGAAATAGTAGATGTACGTAAGTAACTAGTAAGGAAACACAGCAGTATAATACAGATAGCAGTACGTAAGTAAGAATAATACTAGTAGTAGTAATCAGGGAATTTATAAGAAAAACTGGACGAGTCCAAAGCTACGCTTTGCAACAAATATTCATAACAATTAGTATTTAGGGATAAACAAGAGATAATATTTAAGAAGTAAAAGTGTTTAGAAGATAGTTTCATTTTGGATATATACAGAGAGAGGGAGAACAGTGTTGTTAGTGTTCAGTCCAGGGAGTCCCTCTGCCTTCGTCTGTGCGGTGACTGCTCAAGACGGTCAGTTACCATTAACATTCCGGTGGCTATTCCCTATAACACACACACAACAGTATTTATCAGGGTTTGTACATACTTGAATTTATAAGTCCTTGAATTTTGAGTTTTGCCCTGAAAAGGCCTTGATTTTATCATTGCTTTGAAAAGTCCTTGAAAATATGGAAAATGCCTTGAAAATGCTAGGGAAAAAATTGTAGAAAAAAAATGAACTGGCTAAGCTCAAAGAAAAGCTTGAAATTAGGCAAGAAGAACTAAGACTTTGTCAAAGACACTAAATGACATTGTGTTATGTGGTATTAAATTCAAGCTGTAAATAGTTGATCAGTTTTGTTGAGTGATACTGTAGAGAACTCTGTGTGAACTTAATATAAATAACTGTGTGATGTTTAAACTACTTCCTTAAAAAAGAGATGAATGAAAATGACTTGTCCTATTGTCAGTAACTAAGATTTTTTGGATTACTATATCGTATTATGCATCAAATTTTACCTTGAAAAGTCATTAAAAATGTATATTGGAAATCTGTATAAACCCTGTTTATACTCATTTATATAGTAACATTGTAATAAAATAGTAAAGAAGAGAAGAATTTTTGAGTCTGTAGTGTCACTGGTCATTGATGATGTTATATCAAACATTCCATTTGGGCAGTAAAGTTGGAGGATTGGTAAAAGCTCGGACTCTGGAATCGTAGTACGCAAGTTCAAATCCCAGTCAAAACAATTGCAGTCACCTTTAGCTGCCTCAGGCAGATGAGGCTCATCATCTAGGTGAAGGGTAACACCGAATGTTAAAAGCCCAGGTAAAAATGGCCGTGTGCCAAACTTGGGTTGGTGCTTACCAAGTAAATATAATATCAAACATTCCATATATTCTCAAAAGTTCCGATATTTGGCTGTGGTTTTTGCTTTACATAAGAATGTGTTAATGTAAATGCAGACCTTACAAAATTGTTATTAAACTATGTTACACAAAATAGACGGCACGGTTGAATCACTTGAAGGATTTTATCCACAAAAACTTGTATCCAGATTTGGTTTCAAATGTATCATTAGATCGATATGAAAACCAGATCACCATGTTTGTATGATACTCTACATCCTGTTTATTTTAGAAAATAAAACCACAAAAATAGAGTAGAGCGCTTCAGAAAAAAGAACTACAATTGTTATTTAAACTAAATTTGCATATGTACGGAATTGCCTTTCTATGTAATAGGCTTCTTTAACTATGTTAGAAAAAAACTTTAGAAATGAAGTTAGTATAAAAAGCATTCAGAATAAATTTAGTATAAAAAATGTATTAGAAATAAATTTAGTGTTTAAAAAAGCATTAGAAATGAATTTAGTATAAAAAAGCATTAGAAATGAATTTAATATAAAAAAAGCATTAGAAATGAATTTAGAATATAAAGCTTTTCAATAAAAATAAGCTTCCTTAATTACCTTAGTGGCAAGTGTGCACTGGCGAAGTCTGGCAATTCTTCTAGTATATATTGGATTTAAAAGCTGTTTCCTCCCCATGTTTCACCATCAGGATCATCAGAGGAACAATAAAGAGTAGGTCTGCAAAAAATATAGATAATTGTTGAATATTTAATATATACATACATACATATATATATATATATATAATAGTTAGAGTGCTCAATATCAGTGATAGAGCATGTATATTAATTAAGCGTAGACACAGAGTCAACAGCCTTCAGTGACTGTCAGTTTCTTGCCCGCGCAGTCATCAGACGTTTTTATACTAACTTCATTTCAAATGTTTATTCTTTTTTTAACTAAATTCATTTCTAATACTTTCTCATACTTAATTCATTTCTAACATTTTTTCATACTAAATTCATTTCTAATGCTTTTTCATACTAAATTCATTTCTAGTACTTTTTTATACTAAATTCATTTCTAATATTTTTTAATACTAAATTCATTTCTAGTGCTTTTTTTTAAACTAAATTCATTTCTAATACTAGTAAACTAGGTAGAGGAATTGAAACAGTTTTCAGCATTGAATGACCAAATTAGAGTTGATATGCCGCCTAAATCAATCAATTATTTCAGCTAGTAAAACACAAAATATTTATGAAGCATCTAAAAGGTTTATAAATATAACAAAATATTTATAAAGCACCAGAAGTATTGACCCCGGCGCCAGGAACTTGCCACTAAGATAATTAGGAAAGCCTAGGAAAACACTCAATGCTTTGTTAAAAAACGCTTCGTGTTTGGAAATTAATTATTTTTTCTTAAATTTCAAAAACGCTTCTCCATTATTTTAATTTAAAACTTGCCACTAAGATAATTCGGAAAGCCTATAATCTAGGAAGACACTCATTGCTTTGTGTTTGAAAATGAATTATTTTTTCTTAAATTTCAAAAACGCTTCTCCATTGTTTATTTTTAATTTAAAAATGCTTCTTCGCATCTCTCTCTCTTTCTCTCTCTTTCTCTCACACACGCTCTCTCACACACACACACACACACACACACAGGGAGATGAAGTTCCATTTATTTATAAATCTAGATTTAAAAAAGTTTTGGTTAATTAGCTCTTCAGAATTCTTCAGAAATTACTTAAACTACCCAGCACCTAGTGTAGATCCTCAAGATGATGATCTATGCAGCTACTGACAGGAGAGGAACAGTATAGGATGGAGTCCTTCAAAGAAAGCCACTGGTGACTGATGGCAAAAAACTGTGTGAGTGACCTATGGAAGAAGCAAGATAATAAGAAAAATTAATTAACACAAAATAATAATAATAATAATAATAATAATAATAACAACAATAATAATAATATGGAAGATAAAGACAAGAGTAATACCAATCATTATTGGAGCGTTAGGAACAATCATAAAAGCTCTCAATGGAAGCCTATCCGATATTGGAATACAAGGTAAGATAACGTGTTACAGACAACCGCACTTATTAAAACAGCAGAGATCATAAGAAAAGTACGAAATGAAGGATCATAAAAAAGGTTTTGTAGCCACTGACTACAAGGTGTCCAGATGTACTGGAGTGTCAGAGGAGAATTATTGTCACTCTGCTTTCAGGAACCACTGCCAGACATTGGCAGATGTGCAAAATGAACGTGACGGGGTGAAAACCCGGGGAGGTGTTGCACCGTACAGTCTATGGCTGAAAAGGTGGGAGACTTGTTGTCACTTTGACTCAGGCATAAAACCACTGGTTACTGGGTGCAACGTGGCTCAGTGGATAGACAATCTGGTGATTTGCAGCCCCTAGGGACTCAGAGTTCTTTTGTAATGGATCTATTAGGGCCCTTAATTGTGGGATCTGCGGGTGCCTAAGCAAGGCCCCGTTGACCTTGTTGAATAAAGAAGCAATATTCCAACAAGTACCAATTGTCCAAAGATTTTCTCCTTATGCCTAGCCTTTCTCAAAATGTAATAAAAGTTTAATAGATTATAGTTCTTCTGAAGCATCATGTAATAATTAATAAATAAGATTTTATAAAAGGCATAAATGATGCATAAATATATTTTTTTATTGTGTAATATTTCGAGGGTATCACCTCATTTTACAACACCCATCCACCCTGCCGTCAATGTCTTTTTTAACTTCGCTGTTTCTTTCTTTTTTTATATATAATTTATTATAAGAAAAACATATGTAATTTATCATAAGAAAAGATATATATAATTTATTATAAGAAAAACATATGTAATTTATCATAAGAAAAGATATATATAATTTATTAAAACAAAAACACATATACAATTTGTAATAAGAAAAACATATATATAATTTATTATAAGAAAAACATTTATAATAAGAAAAACATATATATAATTTATTATAAGAAAAACATTTATTATAAGAAAAACATTTATTATAAGAAAAACATTTATTATAAGAAAAACATTAAATTTCTGATAAAATAGACTTCTTTAACTACCTTAGTGTCAAGTCCCCGATGCTCGTACAAAGCTGGGTAATTCTTCTAATATTTTGTAACAAAAAGAGAAATAAAAGAAAACGAAGAAAGAGAGAAGTTCAATGACATTAAAGATGAGTGAATGTGACCATTTCGTGACTTGATAAAGAAAAGGATTATGTTTCGTTACTTGAGCGAAGCGGAACTCTTTTGTTGTTTGGCTATTATAGATTTCTTGGAAGGAGACCAAAGTCAAATATCTGGCCGCTGTCCACCGCTAGTTCACCATTAGCTCGTATTATGACACTCGAAGCGGTTATGGAGTGGAAAGGTTGTTGTCTGCTTCTCTTAGATTAACACATCCAAGGTTAATCGTGACATAGATTCTCTCAGTAGTTCCTTGCAAGAATATGCAAGGAATTTTATGATTTGCGATTTTAACTAATTTCTTATAAATTTGGGCAGCGGAGGTGGAGCATTGGTAAAAGCTCAGGTTCTGGAATCGTAGTACTCTAGTTCAAATCCTAGTCAAAAACAATTGCATTCACCTTAAAAATGGCCTTGTGCCAAAACTTGGTCGGTGCTGCTCACCAAGTAAATATAATATGGGCAACGAAGTTGGAGCATTGGTAAAAGATTGGGCTCTGGAATCGTAGTACACGAGTTCAAAAAGTTCACAGTCAAAACCATTGCAAACTGCCTAGTCACTACTTCAAGTGGATTTCCCCTATAATAAATATATCCTCATCTAGGCGGAGGGCAATACTAAATCCTAAAAGCCCAAGTATATAGAGCACGTAAAAATGACCTTGTGGTTTACTTGGGTTGGTGCTCGACCAAGTAAACATATCCTTATCTAGGTGAAGGGCAACACTGAATGCAAAAAGCCCAGGTATATAGAGCACGTAAAAATGACCTTGTGCTTAACTTGGGTTGGTGCTTGACCAAGCAAATATACCCTTTCTAGGTGAAGGGTAACACTGAATGCAAAAAGCCCAGGTATATAGTGCACGTAAAAATGACCTTGTGCCTAACTTGGGTTGGTGCTCGACCAAGTAAATATATCCCTATCTAGGTAAAGGGCAACACTAAATGCAAAAAGCCCAGGTAAATATGTATTTTATTTTATTTTATTTTTTTATTCTATTTTTTTTTTCCAATTTTTTCTTTTTTATTTTATTTTTTCTATTTTTTTCTTTTCTATTTAAACCCACTGACCAATAAACTAATGATTAAAAACCAAAAACCTCACATTGATTTCGTTCTCTGGCACAGGGCTCATTCGTCAGTCGTTGGATCTCACATTCTTTTAATCGTCGACAACTGACGACATGGGACGCTATTTCTCTTTCTTTTCTTTCAATATAAAACGGAATCAATTTCTTCTGGCCATTGCTTAAACTTATTTCTGACCATCGGGGCTTTAACGTGATTCGGTTTATGGGGACAGGAATTCGATCAGCAGTGCGCTTCAACAGATCGACTCGAGTTGGTCTGTGTCGATTGAAATTGGACAAATAGAGCCGGGCGTAACCCTGTGGCCTTGCACGAATTTGACCCAAAAGTTGACCGGTTGACAAGGTCAGCTGAGAGAAAGGTAGGATACATTGCAATCCTCAGAACTAAAAACGACATTTAAACTAATATATCAATGATACAAACAAGAACTTTAAATTAAAATAAGATATTAATGGCTAACATAATTAAACTGGTGTAAATACGCCTAACGGTATTATATTTACTTAGTGAGCACCAACCCAAGTTTGGCACAAGGCCATTTTACGTGCTCTTACCAAGGCTTTTTATATTCGGTGTTACTCTTCACCTAGACGAACTGCTCTCCCGAGTTAACGAGCCCCATCTGCCCGATGCAGCTAAGGGTGAATCCAATAGTTTTGACTTGGGTTTGAACTCGCGTAATACGATTCCAAAGCCCGGGGTTTTAACAATGCCCCACCGTCGCTGCCCAAAATAAAGATAAAATATCATCATCGGTACATTAGAAAAACAAAATTTATTTTATCATTACTTATTTTCATTTGCGTTTATAAAACAATAGAAATATTATCCGGCATCGCCCGGGCACCGAGGACTTGCCATATAGGAAATCAGATAATGTTTTCTTATACTAAATTCATTCATTTTCTAATGTTTTTTTTTTTTAAATATTAAATTCATTCCCAATTTTTTTTTATTCACCTAGGAGAAGGAAAACTCTGAAGTAAAACCTGAAGTCTGTTGTTCATGTAGTCCATAGCATACATGGCAGTGTGTTAGCAGTAGGGTTGTAACAATATGCTTTTATTGAAAATGTTCTTGCCGTTACTTGACAATTTTGCTATTTTACCATTTCTTTTAATTCGGTAGTTATTAGTAGGACAACATGCTTTTATCAAAAAATATTCTTGTCAGAGCCCTAATAACTGGGGTTGTAGCAATCATTATTAACTTTTTGGACCCTGGCATATCAAAATTACGAAGTAGTCACCCAAAGCCGCTATATTAGTGTAACCAATTAAGGTCAAAATATGAATGTGTCATCTGCCTTATGTCACCAGGGCCGATATATTGTCCCTTTAGGATTCAAAGGGTTAGTTAAAAGCATATTGCCACAGCAATAGTAATCAGGAGCCTCAAGAAGCCTTCATCGCAATAAACAAAGGTCTTTGTGCTAGCCTGACGGGCGTACTTGGTTTGTTCACACTCATACGTCAAAATCGACGAGAGAGTAAAGAGAAGAGAGACAGAGGAAAAGGAAAAAGCCAAAAAATCGATAGCCCGATCAATAGATAGTTTGATCAACGGATAGATATATTAATAGGTAGTTATTTAGATAGATAATTTTTTTTTTCCTAAAATAAACTTTTGGTGCGAAATAAAATCTTGATACTTTTCATTTGATAAATGTGCAATCAACCCAAGTTAATCTTAGTAAATTTTATCGACTGCCTTAAAAATTAATATTTCTATTTCGGACGACCTTTAAAAAGGCAGACAATGTGACATTCACGCATAATAAGAGAGAGAGAGAGAGGGGGTGAGGGAGAGAGAGAGAAAGAGAGAGATAGAGAGAGGAAGAGAGAGGGGGAGAGAGAGAGAGAGAGAGGGGAAGAGATAGATAGAGAGAGAGAGAGGGCGAGGGAGAGACACAGAGAGAGAGGGCGAGGAGGGAGAGAGGGGGGAAGGAGAGAGAAAGAAAAAAAAACAACAACTTATAACTGAACGCGTGATTTAATGTAAAATATCGATATTTTTCAACAGTAAGTCAACCCCACTTCAGACCTCGAACACCCAATAGACCAGCAAACATACATACAACTTTTTTTTCACAGAGCTCTGCAGTAAAGCATAAACCTGAACTGAACTGGTTACATCGCCCTTTCTTTTGCCTTCTTCGGATCTGTTTTTCTTTTTTTATATCTGCTAAAAGCAATCGCAGGATAACGCAATAAGGCCAAAAAAAAAAAAAAAAAAAAAAAAAAAAACCAAAAAATAAAAAAAAAAAAAAAAAAAAACTAAACTAAAATGAAATAAATAGATAAATAAAAAAAACTTGAAGCAAAACCGGTTCAACCAAGGCACCTGATATTTTAAAAAAAACGATACGATACGAAACAAAATAAACTTACTCTTTTCAATCTTAAAAAAAAAAAAAAAAAAAAAAAAAATTTTATGTAAACAATTAGTCCCTACGAAACTCTTCTGTCAATTTTTGGTCATCTGACTTGAGGTTTGACATCAAGTCTATTTAGACTTGGGTTTTAATCGGTTTTCAACCGGAAATTTAACTAATAAGATGTCAAAGTTAAGAAAATTAACACACGCTATGCAATCATAAAAGGCTAGTTCTAACCACAGAACTTCTGTAATGTTTATATTAGACCTAATATCCTCGCGAAAAGTATGAATGAATCTCCATATTTACTCCAGATAGAGATAGTGCAAATTTTAAAACAATGTAATGACTAATATATATATATTATATTTACTTGGTAAGCACTAACCTATTTATATATATATATATATATATATATATATATGGGTTGATGCTCAACCAAAGTTTGGCAAAAGACAATTTTTCCGTGCTCGATATCTCTGGCCTTAATGCATTCAGTGTTGTCCTTCGCCTAGATATGTTAACAAACTCTATCTGCCTGAAGCAGCTAAAGTTAAATGTAATTGTTTCGACTCGGATCTGATCTCGTGTACTATGATTCCAGAGTCCAAACTTATACTAATGCCCCACCATATATATATATATAATATAAAATGTTGCTGGTAGGGGTTAATCTGTTGATGTATCCTTGCTCGAATTTTCAGTTAGATTGCTCGATATCGGTGATAGAGCGTCTATAGTAAATAGTAATTACTATATATATATATATATATATAGTAAATAGTAATTACTATATATATATATATATATATATATATATATATATATATATAACGTTGATAAAAGCGATATTTCTCCGAAAAATTTAATAGGCCATAAAACAAATTAATTAATCAATAATTTGCATTGGATATTTTTTTAAACAAATCTATTCATAGAGAAAAAAAAATCTTGACTAGTAACTAAAAAAAAATAAAAATATAAATACATATTACTCACAAACTATCATTAATGTATGTTGGGTGGATGAATGTCCAGAATTATATGTTATCGGAGTTGTAATCGTAAAATCCGATTATTACCACTAAATGCTGGAATCATTTTTAGGGAAAAGCAAGACACAAAGTCACGCTTTAATCATTTAGGATGTTCTATTTAACGGGTTGTTGGGTTGTTCCACTTTACGGGAGGCAATTTTTCGCCACAATCCGTCAACCGCATCCATAAAAACATATTGACAAGTTATTTATCCGGTCAAACAACCATAACATTCTAGTTTTGGCCTAGGACTGAGGTTAAATTGATATCTGATAAATTGCCCCATTACAAGGCATAATAGTTCTGCTTTACACTTAACAGAATTATTAAATGGTGACACTGCCTGATAACCATTCTATAATAAATTTTGGATCTTTTTCCAAAGACCCCGGCCAAAAAAATACCCCCGCCACCCAATTAAGTCCCCTTCATCTGTTAGATGTAAGAATGTCAAAGTGTGTTTTATTAACCCTAACCCTAAAACTCTAACCCTAAGTCACCTGAGACGAGACCGACAGTATGTTCATTTTTGGAGTGACTCACTCAAATTTAGTGAGTGTTATGGGAGTTACTTCCCCGTGGCGGGGGGAATTTTTTTAGAAATCCGATTTTTACATTCGTGGCGGGGGTCTTCTAGAAAAGATCCTAAATTTTAACCCTTTAAACCCTAAAGAGCTGATATATCCGCCCTGGCAATTTACGGCAAATAATGGCACACACACACACACACACACCAGTATTTTGGCCTTAACCTTTGGAACCGGACCTAGCAAAATTACTAACTAGTCACTCAGAGCTGTTTTTATAAAGGACCATATTAGGGTCGAAATTTCGAGGTCCTTTTTTAACTTAGGTTTCTTAGGCCGATATATTGGTCCTTTAGGGTCGAAAGGTTAAAAAAAAGGTGTTGTAGCTCGTACGGATGGATTCTTTGATAGCCTCTTTCCTAATTAAGCATACGCCCAATCGGGGATGGACTTGCCACTCGGGCATTTGCACTATGGCCGGTACATAAACCGTAGGTTTATAACATTCAGTAGATAATGCCCGGGCCACAAACCGACCACACAAGAGATAAAAAGGTAAAAATCCCCGCATTCCCCCCAGCTATTGATTTAATAGTGCATATTGTTTTATTAAAAAAATTATATGTGTACAAAGAAATAATATTACAAATGATTGTTCACGTCATTAAGTGACCTAAACGTTTGATATACCGTAAAACAAAAGCAAACAAACTATGTACATATCCTGTATGTACTTTGTTATGCATCATTCACAATATACACAGTGTTGCATTGTTGCAAAGCTAACGAACAGCTGGAAGTACCACATTTGCTGGTTTATGTACTGAAACAAACGAATGAGTTTAGTATAAGAAAATGTTTTTAGATACTAAATTCATTTCTATTGCTTTTTTTAAAATAGTAAATTCAGCTGCATTTTTATGGAATTCATTTCTAACGCTTTTCTATACTAAATTCCTTTCCGACACTTTTTTTAATACTAAATTCATTTCCGACACTTTTCTATACTAAATTCACTTCTAACGATTTACCTTCTAAATTTATTTCTAACGATTTACCTTCTAAATTTATTTCTAACGATCTATCTTCTAAACTCATTTTTAATGTTTTAGTACGTACAGCTGAAACAAATTATTGCGTAAGTTTTGCTCCGTTCTATAGATAGATAGATAGATGGGTGGATGGATGGATTGATTATTTATAGTCAAAAGTTGGGGATTCCCCCCAAAAAATATAAATAAAATTATGAATTTAATATTCTGAACTTGAATTCTGGTTTATCCAGTCTAAATCTAGCTTATGGTGAAGAGCCTCTTTGTCAATATTCAGTCTAATAGGATTTGGATTGATTTCATTGTTCTGTCCGATTATAGGTTAAATAAAATCTAAGACGAAGAAATATTTGAATGTTTTCGTAGTATTAATAAAAATATGCATGTATATATAAATCTATGTAGTAAGATTGCTTATATTTATAGTTAAATTGTTCAATATCAGAGATAGAGCGTGTATTTTAGTTAAGCGAAAACACAGTGTCAATGGCCTTCGGTGATTGTCAGTTTCTTGCCTGCGTGGGCATGACGACGAAGACAAGAAACAAACAGTCACCGAAGGCCGTTAACTCCATGTCCTCGCTCAACTAATACATATATTATAGATATAATGTTTGTTAGGGGTAGAGGATGCGTTAGAGGTAGTAGTCATTTATATTTCAGATCTATAACTCCATTATCAAACTAGTGTTTTTTTTTCGTGTCCTTTGTTATATCTAATTAATAACTGATTACTACTTTTAACGCATCATATAGCCTTAATAAACCCTATATTTATTATCAATGATCCTATGATGCTTCAGAAGAGCTACAATTTATAAAAGAATATATATATATATATATATATATATATATCTTATCTCTAAAACTCAAGATGTCGATGTGTCTGTGTGTGTGTGTGTTTTATGCAATCATGCACCTCTTATGATATCGCGGCCAAAGTCGACCTACCGGTGGGCACCGGTTCTAAGCAGGTTTTCGCCAATTTTTTTCTCCGAAACCCCAGGGATAGGGGTCAAAGTGGGGCCGCCAATTTGACCCTGCATGAAAATTGGCCAAAAACCACCCGCCGGTAGCTCTCCTTAAATGAGGAGGTATTCCGT